>OZ025253.1:17651142-17948642 GCA_964019135.1 Arenicola marina
ACCTTGAGGTGACGTGAGTAACTTTCAAACGCCCGAACCATGATATCGGTGACCAACATCTACAGCAGCAAGGAACTCGATCGATAACGAATGAAACGTTATGAAGGCACATATGCTCTAAACAGAAGCATCATGTCTCAAGATAAATCACCCCTCACCCCACGTGCCATTCGATCATGACGATAGGGGTGGACGGCGAGGCGGAGAAGGGATGATAATAACAATAGCTGAACCCGGACCCAGGACCACCAAGTCACAGAAACAAAACCTTGACACATTTACGAGAACTATTAAGGGTTTATTTCGCTTGTCCTTGACATATTACTGCTGCGCTGTCTTGGCAAATACCGACTACAAGAATGTGGCCCACGCAGAGCACAGAAATAAATAATCTGAAATAAAGATCACGAAAGAAATCCTTTTAATGTCAATGTGCTGCGCCCCCTCACAATTCATACAGCGACTAGCATGTCGCCAGCCGGTATCATAAAATGCCCCTGAAGGTCCTACAAACTGTTAGGAAGGAATAATATATCTTGAGTGACGTTCTAAGAGTAGTATGTGCTTGTCGATCGTGACCAATCGCCATTGAAAACATGAAAAGGTCGGCAAACATCGCATATAGATGTATCTGAGCACACCATTTCATCTAAGATCCAACCATGTTAACGATATATGCGGAGTGACCCCTTGCATGTGACTCACCCCCCTTATTGACGCATCAAGCGCGCGTGTTAAAGACGAAATACTATTCTATATTTAGCCTTCCGGTCACGAAATTTTGTTTCACGAACGCAAAATTTCGACTTTACGAACGCAAAATTTCGACTTCATGAACGCGAAATTTCGACTTCCGGTCACGAAATTTAACTTCTGATCCCTAAATTTCGCCTTCACAAACGCAAAATTTCGACTTCCGGTCGCGAAATATGGACTTTCTATCACGAAATTTCGACTTCACCAACGCGAAATTTCGACAAGTCAATATGCCGGCAAGGCTTCCAAAGTTCCTTAAATGCGAAGTTTTGAATCTTCTAATATCACCTTATATATTGCTGTGCCGTCGGTATCCCTTCATATATCGCTTGCAGGAGTCTTCTTACACAATATATTCCAGAATTCGTCAAACCACTCGTTCGCTTGTCGCAAAGAACGCCGCCTACGTGTGTTAAATCCAGAGCTCGTTGTTGTGCCTGCCGTTAGTTGTATATATACGTTCTATAGAAAGCAATCGCTGTATAGAAATATCCCTACATCTTCTATAAAAAAATAGTTTTCTCTAAATATAAAGAAATATCTGTCTACGTTCTATAGAAAATAATTGTTCCATATAATTATGTACAAACGTTCTATGAAAAATCATATTTCTATAGATTTTTCTATAGAGATTCTATGGAGTTCTATAACATGCTTTGCTACGGGAGATCACTATATGGTCTTAGGGGACCTAACATGAAGATGTAGCAGTGGCGTTTGATTTCCATGATAATCTGTTTCTTGGCCTCCGGTCCTTCTCTTAACATGGGCACTGCCCTATCATTGCCATCTTCACAACAGCAGCAATAACAACACCAACAACAACATCTGCGACCTGATGAGGTGAGTGACCCGATCCTTATTCCCCACCCCACCCCATCCTCACCCTATGCCTTCCAGGGCCTCCCCACCCCTCCCCGCCCCGTTGCCGTCCTTGCTCTTTCCCAATAGGATCATCGCAATATATAAGCAACACAAGTGGACCAGTTGTCCTGGTGTCTTGGGCGTGAGGGATGAGACGGATAACCTTCACCACGGTGGCGTGGGCCCAGCGCTGCCTCGGCAGCATTCCACTTCGTTCCCATCGCGGGAATAAAAAAGCCTCTCATTAAGAGACTTGAGCTACCACATCTTGATCGCTGTGCCGGCCCCACCCATCCGTCACACCCACCGATCACCGCCCACCCACACCCTCCTGATCACCCCTGCCATCCTGCACCCTCTCAACCGCCCCGTATCCACCTCCCGTCCAAGTCCCCTTTGCTTTTACCCCAACCCGAGACTCCCGCCCATAGCCCCCTCCTTCCGCCCCGGTTGCTCAACCCGCATCCAATTCACTCGTGTTCCTACCACTACCCGCCCGACCGCCCATACCCCCCCCCCCCTCCCCTGCCACCCCCCACCCGCCCTGCCGCCTCCCTGTCGCCCCAGACTCCCCGACTCAGGAGGAGCCGTGACGTAGCCAATGATAGCCATAAATGTCAAGGTTTGCCATGTGACCGGCCGGCGCTGACGGATCCTTGAGGCGGGTCGGCGGGTTCGACAAGCTCCCCGCGCTCGCAGCGCCACCCATCGATTGATTTACATAATACAGCCGGTTGCCGATCACCCAACTCTACATCTAATCCCCATTGTCCCCATTAAGGCAACTTCTGACCCACTTCACTCCTTGCTTCCCCAAGTCCGCAGAAAAAAGATGAGGATGCGAAAGAGGAGGAGGAGGAGGGGGATGGGGAGGAGGAGGGGGAGGAGGGGGGATGAGGCGGATGGGGAGGCGGAGGATGGGGAGGAGAGGGAGGAGGAGGAGGAGGAGGAGAGGAAGAAGGAGGAGGAGGAGGGGAGGAGGATAGGGAGGACAAGGACGAGGACATGTGTACAACCATAGATAAGGCATCCATGCCGGTAGCTCGGTGACACACACTTCAGCCAGGGAATCACCACTCAGATCAATCTCCAGAAGTATGTCATCCGAACTACTCGAAGGCTACACCCGTTGCCATTGACAACCAGGAAGCTTATATATATATGTATATAGATACATGTATATATATATATGTAGCCCGTACTGAATATGGCCGATGGTCGCACATGCTGAGCCTAATGGGCGGTACGTGGTCTGTAAATAACTCATTATGAGGTGAGCGCGCAGCAGGTGCGGCGCAGGCGCAGTCCCGTACGATTTGGCGCCCTTTTTCGTGTTGGTTACTTTAATTGTTGATGGCCAAAAGGACAGTCGACATTTTGAACTGTAGGCCAACTCGGCGTATGGATATATATAACCAAGGGAATTACTGTCACCACAGGTAGGTTACATAGTAACCATTATATATATTGTAGATATAATAATAGTCTATATAATATCACTGGTATTACATATTTGATATATAAGATGAAAGGTAAATGAATGATTGATGGATGTTCATATTCTATTATGCATTTTATTTGTAACTGTTATAGGTGTATGTTATACGTGAATAAAGAATAAGAAGTGCACCACGTCGGGCTCCATCATGTAACAGGGGGTCGAGGTGGTTGGAGATGATGGAATATAATTGACGACGTGGTACACTTCTTATTCTTTATTCACGTATAACATACTATCAACAATTAAAGTAACCAACACGAAAAAGGGCGCCAAATCGTATGGGACTGGGCCTGCGCCGCACCTGCTGCGCGCTCACCTCATAATGAGTTATTTACAGACCACGTACCGCCCATTAGGCTCAGCATGTGCGACCATCGGCCATATTCAGTACCGGCTACATATATATATATATATATGTATACTCCTATCCTCTTCATATTCCTTCCGCCCGTTACAAAGTGGGCTTCCCTGCATATATGTTCCTTATTAAATGATACTTATGTAAACTATATGCATATTCCGCTGGTCACTCTAAAGAATTTACATAAAACGATAGGTCAACATGGTATCTTTCTCAGCAATACGATACGGAAACCGAACATCGCCCACCCACGTGCAATCGATGCTTGACATATCCGTTTTTATCGCCCTTTAGTTATCGACATGTTGCCATAGCAACTACTTATACCGTAATTAATCAATCAATCCATCAATCAATCAATCAACGGTCTGCCCCAAAATATCTAAAATTAAGAAGAGTTCACTGCCAGTGACTCCGGCATTGTTTGATCCGGATGGCGGCCACGGATGATGGATGTCCGGAAGGTATTGGGGGCGCCACCGTCCGGTATGACGGCCGCTTGGGCCTGCTGGTGGGAAGGAACGTCAGGCAACCTATGGGGAATATGGACCGCAGATTGAAATCAAGGGCATGGTCCTTGCTGTCTGTCGACCTGTCTAGCAGCTATAGATGTCCACATTCCGCTCCCATACATGGACCGGGGGACAGCTGAAAGCACTGTTAGATGGATGGCGTTGTGTGAGGAGTTCCAGACATTCTGCTGTCAAGATCGATAATCGAACTTTGAGTAATTGATTTGAGAGTTAGAACGCTACCCGATTTGGCTGCCCCCAACTCCCTCCCCTCAACACCCCCATCCCGCCCTACTCCAACCGCCCTCATCCCAGCGCCAAATGCAATTTCATTCATACTGCCAGGAAGAAACCACGTGATGGTCTTCCAGCTTGTAGAGCCCATAGATGGTTTATTACTTCACCACAGAAGAGCTTGAAGTAACTGACACAGATACACCTCGTGTGGTGTATGTGTGTGAATAAATGATTTAATACACGGTTTAGAGATTACAGGAAAATATTAATTTTTAATAATATGGTCGTTAGGAGTTAAAGATATTCGATTTTGATGTCCTTTGAGCAGGAACACTCGTTGGTCAACATAACAAATAGGGAGGGTCCCGTTGTACCAATGGCCGCCGTATGTCAGTAGAATTTGCATAAATACCTTGGTATGAAATATATATGTCGCACAACTGAATTGTGAAACAAGGATAAACACATGAATAATATATGAAGAATAATATAAGAAATGAACGAGGAATAATTCCCATCAACATAGCAACAAAGTTGTTTTCTTACGTCCTTAGATATATCTTTCTTAATATATATATATATTAAGAAAGATATTCGATTTTGATGTCCTTTGAGCCGGAACACTCGTTGGTCAACATAACAAATAGGGAGGGAACATATATATAGAAATACGCTTTTTATTAGAAAAAGATTCCTACATATAGTGTCCAAAATAATATTGCTGGGGACGATATCGTGAATCTGTACATTTCAGTGTAAAATATGTTGTACATATATATTATGCATGTGATATATATCTGCAAGTACAGTTTTCATCAGAAATATATTCCTACGTATATTTCAAAAATAAATCTGCTGGGGAAAAAATCGTAAGTGTGTACCTTTCAGTGCCAAAAATACGTTGTACGCTAAAGGATTCGTCGCAAGCATTAGTGTTACAGAGTGTGCTGCCCGTCAGGGATTGACATAATTACGCTGATTGCCTGTGTTTCCACGTCCAGTAACTGTTACGATGATCGAGTCACCGATGCGAATACCATAGACCCCCGATACCCCCCTGCATTTACCGCCAAGCACTCGGCCGCCTACTCGATCAACACCCCAGTATCGCCCCCACCTCGCCACCCTCCCCCTTCCGCCATTTTACCTCCACCCCACCACCCCACCACCCTACCACGCCACCACAGAATCTCGCGACATGACGCCCACCACCACTCCACCATCTATCTAACCACGGCACCCGCGCTATCCACCCCCCCCCCCCACCCCACAGGACCCCTGCCAACGCCCTGACAACCCAGTTCCGCCGGGGTAAAGAGCGCTGGAGAGGCACTTCCTGTGGTCACCCCATGCGGACCTCCGGCCGCCATTTCCGACACTAATAGCGTTCAAATGGGGGATAATTCTCATTTGCCAGCCGCATTGTGCGGGGCGCCCTCTAGCGGCTACGGTTGTTAACACACACAGAGGAGAAGTGACTCCTTCAAAATGACCGTCCATCCATCTTCCGCGTGTTTAACCACCACCCCCCCCCCGCCCCCCTCACACACACACTCCTCCCACCTCTCCCATCCTCTACTCCTCGCCATTTCTCAGCTTCTATCCTAGATGTGTGTTTGATAGGGCAGGGACGTTGGGGGGAGGGGGGGGGGGGTTAACCAGCCCGTCGGGTTTATACAGGTAGGCAAGAACTTTGTGGGTAACTAGCTGGACAATTAACTACACCTCCACCGGGCGTTCGAACCTCATTAAGTGAAAGCAAGGCTTTCTATAGGGCCCCTGGCAGGGGGGTAGCCATGTTGCCTGTCGATTTTAAAAAATTTAAAAGGTCAATGTCGCGTGTCGATTTTAAGAAGTGGTCTATGTCGCGTGTCGCTAAGTCTTGTGTCGCATCTCGATTTTAAGGCAGCCTCAATGTCACGTTGTCGATTTTAAATATCGCCGTGGCCCTGATGTCGAAAAACGCCATCTGGGGCCTTTTATATACTAGAGCCGTGCCGCTGACGACACCCCCCGGGGACATGGCTCCATTCTACCTTTCCATCTCCAAGTGACGCGATATGACTAAAAGCGGTTAAAGCGTCCTGAATATACAGCCTGCATCTAACGGATGAAGACAAGGGAAAACTCGGTGACAGAGCACCTCCAATATGTGGACACGGGCCGCCTCGCTGTCGAACGACTGCTGCCTCTGGACTACCGCCCCACTCCCCGCCCGCAAGCCCCGCCCCCGAACATCCGCGCCACTCACTGCTCCTTTGCCAGAGTGAGTATTACAATAACACTCTGATGGAAGCATACTTTCTCGTTGTGGACATGAGCCACTTGTTGCATTCATCTACGTGTGTTGCTTTTATGCGTTTCTGATCCGCACAAGAGCACCTCTCTCTCATCAAATACGTCGCGCAACCACCTTCATATTATTACCTATATTTAGTCTTATATATAGCATTTTAAATCTACCTTTTCAAATGGACCCTCTTTATGAAATATATCTTTTTTGAAATGGAGCCTCTTCCGTAAATGTTACATTTTCATTAAAGATACCTTAATAAAATACACCTTTTCGAATCGACTGCCTTCATTAAACATACCTGTTGTTTCCAGTTATTTGCTCCCAGCCCATATTTCGGCTTGGGGGCCCACTATAAAGATCGCATAGCTCGCCATGGCCATTAAGAACTATTCCCCGGGCAGCTCGCTTTGACCCCAGGTACTGGTCAGAGAATTGCGACCCGCCACCCGCGCCCAGCTTCGCCCTGTCGACGGTGTCGCGGTACAGTTAGAAAACTGTCAACTGAACACGAGGCCATGCGAGTTTGGGATCTGCTAAATGATACATTGATCTGTGATAAATATATATAACAAATGAAGATACAATATGATCGCAAACCATTTCTACAAATACACGATTTGTCATAACTTTTGCCTTTCCAACCCACTTGTCACAATGAGTAAATGAACACACTTAGCACCGAATAAAGCTGTAACACCGAATAGACCTATAACACTGGATAAGCCTATAACACTGCATAGACTTGTAATGTTTAATACAGCTATGTAAGAGAGAAACAAATTTTGACTACTGGCTACCGTGGGTGCCTACAGGGTAGCGCGCGTGCGTGACGTCATAATTTTGCATCCAATTGCTGCATGATTTAATGTGTTGTTTAGGTTGGTCGCATGCGCGTCAACAAATGAAATCACTGCAGTGATTTCTAATTTCAAATCGACTGCCTTCATTAAATACACCTTTCCACATCGACTGCCTTCATTACACCTTTCCACATCGACTGCCTTCATTACACCTTTCCACATCGACTGCCTTCATTACACCTTTCCACATCGACTGCCTTCATTACACCTTTCCACATCGACTGCCTTCATTACACCTTTCCACATCGACTGCCTTCATTACACCTTTCCACATCGACTGCCTTCATTACACCTTTCCACATCGACTGCCTTCATTACACCTTTCCACATCGACTGCCTTCATTACACCTTTCCACATCGACTGCCTTCATTACACCTTTCCACATCGACTGCCTTCATTACACCTTTCCACATCGACTGCCTTCATTACACCTTTCCACATCGACTGCCTTCATTACACCTTTCCACATCGACTGCCTTCATTACACCTTTCCACATCGACTGCCTTCATTACACCTTTCCACATCGACTGCCTTCATTACACCTTTCCACATCGACTGCCTTCATTACACCTTTCCACATCGACTGCCTTCATTACACCTTTCCACATCGACTGCCTTCATTACACCTTTCCACATCGACTGCCTTCATTACACCTTTCCACATCGACTGCCTTCATTACACCTTTCCACATCGACTGCCTTCATTACACCTTTCCACATCGACTGCCTTCATTACACCTTTCCACATCGACTGCCTTCATTACACCTTTCCACATCGACTGCCTTCATTACACCTTTCCACATCGACTGCCTTCATTACACCTTTCCACATCGACTGCCTTCATTACACCTTTCCACATCGACTGCCTTCATTACACCTTTCCACATCGACTGCCTTCATTAAAGACACATTTTCAAACCGCATTCACTCATTAAAGACACCTTTTCAAATCGACTGCCTTCATTAAGCATACCTTCAAATCAATTGCAATCATATTAAATCTACCTATTAAAAACGGCTGCCTTCAATCAATGTAGCCCTGATACATAGCCCCCATACACAATGATACGCGACGCGAGTGCAGAGGCAACACGCACATTTAGTTTACGCAAACTCGCACCGCCATTTTGGTTTATCTGCCGTCACGAGATTCTAAAAAAAATGGCGGCGCCAATGTGTGTAAAATTCGTGTGCGCGTTACTCGTGGCGCTCTAGCGCGTCGAATATCAGCGTGTACTGAAAGCCATGCATGCATCAAGGCTACATTAATAATCTACATTTTCATAAATCAATTGTCGCCATCTTAACTCAACCCCCCATCCCTCGCTCTCTCCCATCCCACACTACGCCCTCTCTCACCCTCCACCCCTCGCCTTCTCCCACCTCTCACCCCCCGTCTTCCCCCACCCCACCCCTCGCTCTCTCCCACCCCTTACCCCTCGCCCTCTCCCACACCCATCATTCGCCTTCCCTTACCCCCACCTCTCGCCCTCTCCCACCCTAACCTCTCTCTCACCCCCATCCCTCGCCTTCTGCCACCCCACCCCTCGTCCTTTAGCACCTCCACCCCTCTCCCACCCCCACCCCTCTTCCACCCCCACCCCCACCTCTCTCCCACCGCCACCCCTCGCCCTCGCCCACCCCACACCCCCACCCCGCCTACCTCGGTTAGGCATTGACCATCTTCGCACTGTCAATTGATGCACGTCTCCTCATCACATCCAGCCATTGTGGGTCCATCCAGATTTATAGCGCTTCCGAATCCAGTCCAAATCATCTGCGTCACTGTCAGCCTGGTTCCGCTTCCACGCCGAGGGGGGCTCGAGGTCTCCACGCCTCTACCCCTGCCGGGGCCCCATCCCCTCCCCCCCCCCACCCCACTCCGCCCGGGCCCCCAACCCCGGCCCCCCAACCACCGAGGCCGGGGGTCCCGGGGAGTGAATCTCGACAGAGCTGAGCGCCTCTGATGAACTGTTAATCGAGGGTGGAGGACGAACTCATTCGCAATCTCTGTCTCTCTCTCTCGCCGCCGCCATTTTTTTTCTGCCATGTTTCGCTGAGTAGAGCGACAGTGGCATTCGCTTCACGACATTCGTTGTCAGAGGGCCCCATCAATGTTTGATAAGGTCTGTCGGACTGCCACGTTAGACGTCACTGCAGACCATTTGGAAGCACCGCAGCGCGCCAAACAACTCCCCTGTCGCCCGTCTGTCAGCGAGGCCGCGCGGCGCTTCGTGCGCGGAGGTCTTAGAGAGCACCCTCGTCTGATGTGACTGACGAAGCTCATTGGGTTGGCTTGATTTAATTGAGTTGTGTTCTGCTTGTAGATGAAAGTAGATACAACGTAAAGCTCTATTTTTACGGCTGATGTGGCATACGTCATAAAATATCATTGCCAAAAGTCATTGAGTAGATGAGAACTTTCGTCCAGCTTACGTCAGACATATGACAGCGATCATCAATTTTCGCTGGATATTAAATGTAGATTTTTATGCGACACAATACCAACGCATCATTCAATATCAAGTGTCCGCATTGAACAAAGCGGGCAGCGGAATAAAACACCCATATAGATAGCATCTGCATGCTCAAACCCCCTAACTCACCCAGCACCACTCCTGCCTGCCTCACCCTACCGCGCCTTATCAGCTTCAGCAGCCACTCAATTCTATCAAATCCTCGTGAACAGACAGACAGGCCATGTTTCACTACTAACTCACACCCAGTACAACAACTTACCCCCCCCCCCTCATTCTACCCCACCCTTCCACCCCCGGCCTCCATGCTTACCCCCCCCCCACCCCCCCTGCCTCCGGGCTCATAATCCGACACAAGACGAAAAGAAGAGTGCCGATAACAGAATGAGCATGAATGACAACTAAACCTTATTTCTCCGCCACCACTGCCTAGACCCATCACCCCAAATCATCGAAAATACCGAGCCCTCCTCCCCTCCTCCCGTCCGGATGTCTGCCACAAAGTGCAAAGTGTTCAAAGTCTTTCTGGATCCGCCCCCGCCCCCGCACCTCCCCCCCCCCCACCCCTACCCGAGGCAAAACTCTCCTTTACACTCCTTGACTGCTTGGCGGTTGATGCCTGACAAGTTAGCTCTCTTTATCGCCCCCTATCCCCCTTGCCCGCCTGGCCACATTCCCCCCTCCCACCCTACCCTCCCACTCCCATCAACTAAAATCCAGAGAAGAGTCGCGTACTTAGCACATGGACACCGACGTGCATGTGGAACTTTAGCGATGTCACGGTGTCAGATACCACCGAATTGTTTCGCCACGGCAAAAAATGCACTAAGTGGCTTAAATTTCGCCATCCCACTGCCACGTTAGCACGTAATAAAAAGAGATTGCATGCCACGTAACATCATAGTGGGTGTGGCATGCATTTGTGAGCCGACATGACCTCGCAAAAAAATGAGGAGGAAACGACAAGCTCTATTATGAAATTCTAGGAGTGGGCAAGCGAACCGTCGCAGCAATCAGAGCGTGGAAATTAATCCGCTGCAGTTTCCGCAGCAGTTTTGCGCGTCAAACGGCCGTATGATGGCGCTGCTCTTTGTCCGATGTGTGTTGGTTTCTATGGCCCGGCCGCTCCCGTCTTGCACTAGAGGGCGCTGTTACCTACCGGGGGTGCGTTGTTCTCACACGGCATGTACCATCACAAATGACGGGGGGTGAAGACCAGGTGCACGCATCAGCTGGTTCATGTTCTGGTCGCCAGGCGGCGCCCATACCGGTAGGTAGGGTAAGGATGGCGTATGGGAGAGGGGGGGGGCGGTAAATCCTGGATTCGCAACAACTGTGTGTGTAGTAGTAGCTCAATACGGCGAATAGGCAAGCCTCTACCACTCCTCAGCATGCGTCTCAACTGGTCTGGTAATTCAAAATCCGACACTTCTAGGCTCTTTCACCCCAGAGAACGGCGGCCATCTTGAGCCGTGTCTAATACTTTGGGACAAAGACATGATAAATAGGTTCATAACAATGGCTGAATGTTATAAACATAAACTCCAACGCTGTTGAAGTGTGTGTGTTTTTTTCTTAGTTTCATTCTCCGAGGCTAGCTACCGCCAGGGGGCGTGGCCACGTTGAGAGCGTGGTGACCGGCCCACCCGCGTTACACCGGATGTGTGTTGCCAGAACCGCGTCAGTTCAAGGCACCACGAGGCCTTCCCACATAATCCAAGGTCAGGGCGGATCCCACTCGCGCCTTCAGGCTGATACTAAAATGAGGAATGCTACGCTCGTCGTAGAAACAGCCGCCTGCGTGGTACTAAAATGGGGATTTCGGGCCGTCTTTTTACCCCGAGGAATTAATAACATCTGGTTTATCTGAGAAGGGAGGAAACGGGACAGATATAAACCGCGTACGCGATAGCCTTTACCGCGCATGCGTGATCGTGTAGCTTAAGTAATGTGTGTTTGAGGCTGAAGATTGCGACGATACTTCAATATAAATATCGCCACGACGACTTGGCGCCAAAGTATTCTTCGAGTTTTAATTAAACATATTATATTTCCATTGCATCAGTAGAGGTACGAATGGGGCCAGAATTTTAGACTATCATTTTCCTTAAAATCATCTATAACTATATGGTTATATGAAAAATATCATATGTAATAATAATAGTCCATAATGATGATAGATGTGAATGACATTTCATGGCTAACATACAAATAATAAAAATCATTTGTGGCTTATTAATATTTACCATGTATAGTTTACAATGGCTAGCATTGCTATAATTAGGATGGCTTATCAAAATCATCGCGTATGCAGCTGACAGAAGGACATAGCAATGAAAATCAATATTTCTTGTGAAAAAAAAAAAAGTGAATCATCTTACACGGGTCCAATATACTTACCACCGAAGAAGATTGTGTTTCTGTTCTTTTTACGGTATATTGCAGGCTTGGAACGATTTAGGTAGGAAACTGGCCGGTCTTAGTTCACTATTAAGATTTATTAACAGGTTCAAGTAAGGGTGTTTGTTTGTAATACTGCGGTACAGAAGTACTGCAGCTGTGTGCATGATCTTTTTCCATGTCGCAGTCGTCAATTAACGTATGTTTATAGGACCTTGTTTTACTTTCGCTGTGTGAATTAGTTCTCAAGTTAAATTCCGTGACCGGTTTAATTCACAAATGTTTGATATGGCATTCGAGACGATCATTGACATGTATACTGTCTCGCTGTTGAAAAAATCGCAAAATAAATAAAGTTTATAAAACAATAGCATTGGAACGATGATAGATCATTCGTTAAGCGGGGCGCGAACCCCCGTTACGCTGGGGGGCCTAGCAGAGCATATTCAATGAAAGCCGCACGCGCTAATCACCAGCCCATTGAGGTGGCCCCATCACCACGATGATGTTATTTGATCATTTGAAAACCCACGTAGGAGGCAAATGGCTAATACGTGTAGTCGTTGTTCCGAGTGCAACATACCAACGGCTAAAGAGATGTAGTGTTCGGGTTGAGAGGGCGGTGGCAGGGAAGTGCAGGGGCGGGTGGGGGGTAGCTTGAATCCGCCATCGCCATCTGTCCCGTGAAAAAAGACCTCGCATACGCACTGTAGAGCACTAGAGACGGGGAGAATCATGTCTCGCTGGTGCTCACTGGGTATGGCCGGCTTTCTCTACCAACATTGGAAAAGCGGACGCTTAGACCTGCACACAAGAATATATACGATCAAGATGTTCAACCAATCTCAGGGGCTTAGTGACCTTTCGAAATCTTCCTTTTGGGAACCATTTTCGCAATTGTCATTATTTTTCCGCTTCCATGTGAGCCGGAACGTAGGTTTTTGCACTTCCTTCTTCCAGCCTCCGAAAGATCTGGCCTGGGGCACCTGGCACACGAACCTTTGTTTTCAGAAAGGGAAGAAGACGCAGTTCTGTCCCTGTGGAGCGTGCAGCTCCATCTGTCAGTCATCTAGGTACCGCATGTGGGATTTGATCAGCTGCGGTTTCTGTCTTGTTCCACGAAATGTATTTTAGTAGGAAAACGAGACCGCATGTGGCGGCGCATATAACCCCTCCTCCCTCCATTCCCGACTCCTCCCCCCACCCCCGCCTCATATGATGTCCGCTCCTCAGCTGTTCAATCTGTGGCACCATGGCGTCATAGGTATGTATGAGATAAACTCTCTTTTCCGCTTGTGTGCACCATGACGTCATAAGTATATGAGATAAACACTCATTCCTTTCGTTTTTTACCCCAAGGCGTCATAGTTAGATATGAGGGAAACGCCCTTCCTTCCGCTTTTGGCGCCATGACGTCATAGGAATGCACGAGGGACGCCCCTCTCCCCAGAGAGCACCCGCGCCCCCCCCCCCCACCCATTAGCCCTATCCCCCACACTCCTTACGCTTTATCGCATCCCTTATTCTGGCAGCGCTGGTTTATTTATCTTTTGACGCTTCGTTAAATTCAAGCTCTTCATAGAAACACGAACATATGAAAAGCCATCTAGAATAATACAAGGAAACAAGTACACGTATTAATAATTATAAAGGCCAGTAATAGTGTCGGCTTCAATAGAGCGTAATTGAGGTCCCCCGCCGCCCCTTTGCCTCTGTCAGTGCCTGGCGGGTGCTGCGTGGGTCGACTGCAAAATACAATGATAAAACAAGGTAACAACCTCCTTCCCGCGTGACGACGGGGAATGGGTGCACGCCTACATAATGAGCCCCATAACACCGGATGGAAATGAATTGAAGTAAGAATCCTTACCAAATAAAAGCGACCCAATTACTGCGATGAACCTTTTTCCTTCTATTCCTTCTCCCACTCACTTAACTAGCCCTAACCCATTGTGACATCAGGTCCGGGAAAACTCCATCTAGCACTCTATGCCTCTGGCCACCTTCATTTTTACGGCTCATAACCTCTCCAGAGAAGGGTCGTGCGAGAAAATGCATATGGCATGGATTGTAGCTGGGATCCAGTAAATTTGCGGCTCAACCCTAATAGCGACTCGGTCAGACCGACGTATTAGAGAAACAAAGATTTTTTAATTCCCATGTCTCTACAGCCGCAACAGTTCATCACGGTGATAAACCTTGACTATACAATGAACAGAGCGACATCGGGTGGATACTTATACTTGATGTTTATGGGAATCAAGGAGTAGCGAGATCCAGGGTCGGATCCAGATATGCTGGACAAGGTGGGGGGGGGGTCGACTAATGGCCTAAAATAAAAAAGTAATACATCTTTTTGGTTTTCTTTTAGGTGGTATAAATTTCGCCCCTAAAAGGGGTGGGGGGGGCGTGTCGCCCCTCCCCCCGTCCCCTGGAACCGACCCCTGGATCCGCCCCTGAGAGCCATGGGAGACTGGCGCGGAAACAAACCACCCTTGTGCTGGAACCAATGCCTTATGGACCGCGGCCCTCCATCACACACCGCCAGTGGCCGTCAATGGATGCTTTGATCACGTATCCCAACATGCCGCAGTCACTTACTGCCCAACCTGGGTCCAATATTTACAAACTTGGGGAGGTGGCTGGGAAGCTCTCTCCGGAGCCAGGTATTACCTGTCCGCCGTAATCAGGAATCAGTATGGATCCGGATACAGCGCCAACAGCAGCGGGCGGCGCTCCCGTGGGTGGCGTATGGATCACACACGGACAAACCGGATCCGGATGGTCTGGGTGAGCCTAGCATCCTGCGGGCGGGGCATAAAATGCGCCGTGAGGAGTCGTCTTGCGAAAACTGCTTCGTGAAGTCTGTGCGAAGATCAAAAGTTAGTGTCACCTTTGTTGAAATAGTACAGACAGAAATGTGCCATAGCAAGCTGAACCAATAGAAGGTAGGGTTGAACGGAAGAGGGAGACGGATAGAGGTGGGGGGGGGGGTGAACAGATGGGAAGGGTGGGGGGGGTGTAGATCGCAACCCGTGAGACAACACCAAATCCAAAAACTGAATTGAAAGTATGTGTTTGACGCCCACTATTCCTGCATTCTGAGAATGGTTTACAAGACGGAGCTTATGTGCCATGACGTAGAGGGAGGGCGGATTTGGGGGATCGGTATTATCCGTAAAATTCTTGGAATTTTTGAAAGGAAATTGCGCCTTTAAATCGGGAACATGTTGGAAATGGTGGAAGGGGAGGGGGCTGCGTCCTCATCCTCACCCCCCCCCCCCCATACCCCTCATCTGCTCACTGGTGGGCCGCGAGAACGATTGATTAGGCTGCCTATTTATGGAAACGGGGAGCGGAAGGGGGGAGGGGGTGAATTATGTGCAAATAATGCATAACATAAGAAATAACTACTGGCGGACGGCCTCCCGTTAGCCCTACATCCGTCCAGACCACCATCTTTCTCACACCATTTACCTGCGGGCACAAGCGGCTCATAACCCCTCCGCCAGCTACCTCACCCCCTACCTTGACGTACCCCACTCCACCCAACTCCACCCCACTCCACCCGATATTGCGCATTAACTTACGCCACCGATAGTTATGGATGCGTTCGCTAGCCGGGCTCGAATCACCCCCGTTGGATTCCAAGGCGGCCAGGGGAGAGACCATTGAAATGGCCGGCAAGCTAGCCCGGGCGTCTCCCCCGTGATGTGTCTAACGCGTCTAACATGTCTAACGTCACGCCATGCCGACAAAGTACGCACAGCACCGAAAACTGCGAAGACTGGGATGCGCCTCATTAACGCCTACCTCAGTAAAGTAACCCCTTCTCCCAACCCCGCCCTCCGCCGCCTTGGGGCCCACCCAAACCCCGCCCTCAACCGCCCCGGGGCCCCCTTCCAACCCCCAGCGGCCGCACCCTGCACGCTGAACCTCCGATCTCTCCGCGCGACCCCACATATCATTAACACGTGGACAAGACACCACCTCTCCCCACCACCAACCCCACCACCCATCCATCCCCTTATAAGTTGCTCCATACTCCCTCCTCCACCCCCACCCCCCAACCCCCCCCCTCCCTCTGGCATCATCCCCGACAGATGAGCTTGATATCCAATTAAAGACCTCTGTGTTGGAGGAGCACGCAAACCCAGATAACGGACGGTCCCTGGGGCATCCCCCCAGAGCCTCGTTATCGAGGTGTTACGTCACGCTATTGTCCAGCGGTGTGCCGCTGAGCTCCGCTGCTACGTAATTTGAAGAAATACTGGTGGGAGGGAATTTTATTCCCTGAAGTCAACCCCTTCATCTTTGTTTTTATCTCTATTTTTTGGGTCTCTTTTCGCTAATGTAAAACTTGGAACGTATCTAGATGTCTTTTGTGTTGTTCTTTCACTGCTTGTTGCGTGTTGCTCTACTTCACAACTAAGGGATAAAGGTGGATGGGGGTGAGGGTGGGTGTGTCAGGGGGGTGGGGGGCGGGGGGGTATGTTTCATCAGATTCATCAGCGTCATTGCATTAATAAAACACCCATTGCATTCAAGAAAGACCCATTGCATTCACGACCCACCCATTGCATTCACGACACATCCATTGCATTCACGAAACACCCATTGCATCCATGAAACACCCATTACTGTCGCGTTCGGATGATTGTGCAACATGGCTAACGGGTAAGGTTTAAATAGATTATAGAATGGTTGTTATATTTTCATTATCATGTCTACAATTATCTCATCAGCTCATGTAATTTCATCATGGTCGGACAATAGCACTTGTGCTAATGTTTATTGTTGACTTTTATATACCGACGTTAAATAAAACTTCATCTTATCTTATCTAATCTTATCTTTATATAGCCGGATATGGCTATTGTCGCATGTGTCTTCAAGTAGAAATTATTTTGAACAAACCAATGATTTTCTTTCGTTCGTTAAATCCGATGTCGTTTTCACGGGTTGGAACGTAACCACTCTCACAGCTAACCTCATTGAGTGCGAAAAGCTATGCAGCCACTTACAACAGAAACACAGTTAAGCATGTCTGAGACAGATAAAAATGAGTATTGCCTCTGAGAAAGCCTCATTTACCTTTCGTTTTATCCCTTGCAATATACTGTCGTTATAATTAACGAATAGTGACTTCTTGATCGCCACGTCTCATGGACAACCCCATGTGTTGTGAAGAAAGGCAACTCCAAGTGTGAAAACCGAATTTCTTGTTTTTCCTGGTTCCAGGTTTCCCGCGGGTGTTTTTGCCCTGATTCGGTGAGTTGCGGAACCAAAGATGCTGGGGATGATGGCGCGTATGGTAGAGATACGGGGCATGAAGCTGCCACTCTGTCATGGAGTTATCTTCAGACAGCCAGCCACACTCGCCCACTCGGCATTCACACCTCGCCTCCGCATTTTATGTCTCAAACGGCTGTCATTACTGAGGTCACGGGAGGGGGGGGGGGGTAGTGAGAGGTGAGGGTAAGGGCAATTGAGGAGGAGATGGTAGGGGGTGGTGGGATGCAAGGGCAAAATAAATTTGGAGAGGGAAAGGGGGTGGTGGGAGGCGAGGGCGAAGCCAACTTATGAGAGGGGAGGTGGGAGTGTGAAGTTTGGGGGTGGGGCGGGCAACGGGACGTGAGAACGAGATGTTCACGGACCCGGGCCCTACCTTGCTCCTGATAAGGGCCTCAGCCAATGGGAAATCGATACAGTAACTGGTCTCGGGCGGTGACGTCACGAAAGTGACCTTGCGAGAGAGCGAAGGATGAGCCCAGCACGCGTCCAGCGACAGAGCAGAGGGGCAGGGGCGGGGTGGTGGGGGGGGGGGGCTTAGATGGAGTGCTACCTCGGCTTAACTTCAAGGCCAGATGGACTAATATCAATGCTTAACTCCCATGCCTGATAGGCCAATGCCAGAGCTTAACCTCCAGCCTAGATGGACCGCTATCTTAGCATAACTTCAAGACTTGCTGGACTGCTGTTCGAGCTTAGCTCCCAGCCGAGATGGGCCGCTACCAGAGCTTACACCTCAGCCTAGATGGACCGCTATCAGAGCTTACACCTCAGCCTAAATGGACTGCTACCAGATTTTAGTTCTAAGGCTAGAGGGACTAGTACCAGAGCTTACATCCTAGTCTTTTGGACTGTCCTTCGAGTTTAATTCCCAGTTTTGATGGACTAGCTGCTACCAGAGCTAAACTTCCAACCCATTGACTGCTACCTGAGCTTACTTTCTAGCCTAAATTAACTACCAGCAGAGCTTACCTCCCAGCCTAGATGGACTGCTCTCAGAGCTAACCTCCCAGCCTAGGTGGACTGCTCTCAGAGCTAACCTCCCAGCCTAGATGGACTGCTCTCAGAGCTAACCTCCCAGCCTAGATGGACTGCTCTCAGAGCTAACCTCCCAGCCTAGGTGGACTGCTCTCAGAGCTAACCTCCCAGCCTAGATGGACTGCTCTCAGAGCTAACCTCCCAGCCTAGATGGACTGCTCTCAGAGCTAACCTCCCAGCCTAGATGGACTGCTCTCAGAGCTAACCTCCCAGCCTAGATGGACTGCTCCGAGAGCAGAACTCCCGACCTATGGTCGGCTACCAGAGCTTCACTCATCGCTTAAAAGAACTACTACGAGAGCTTAAATACCCATCTATGGACTGTTACCAGAACTTACCTCCCAGCCTAAATAAACTGCTATCAGAGCTTAACTTCCAGCCTAAAGGGATAGACTGTTATCAGAGCTTAACTCCAAGCATGGATGGACCTCTACCAGAGCTGAACGCCTCACAGACGGAGTCCTACCAGAACTTACCTCCCAGCCTAGATGGACTGCCATAAGAGCTTAACTTCCAGCCTAAAGGGATAGACTGTTATCAGAGCTTAACTCCAAGCATAGATGGACCTCTACCAGAGCTGAACGCCTCACATACGGACTGCTACCAGTACTTACCTCCCAGCCTAGATGGACTGCCATCAAAGCTTAACTACAAGGCTAGATGAACTGCTACAGGAGCGTATCGTCCAGGTTAGATAGACAACTATCGTTGTTCAATCTCAGCCTAAATGTTAGGCTGTAAGGTGGATGTATGACTCAATGAGACATATCGGCCCATGGTAATGGCAACGATATCCTTTAGTGCCCCCACCTCCATGCTAGTTCTTACAAGAGGGGCTTACCCTACAAAACCACACATACCCCGATCTATTGCCATCAAAGCCATAACAACCATAGTAAAAAAATAATAATTCCTAACATTTCTGGGGAGTTTTCTGGGGTTTACTTGAGTAAACCGATTGATCGATTGAACAGGTCATGCCCGCAAAACGTAGACGAGAGCTGTGAAAGCAATTAATTGTTTAATAACATATTAGCAAGAACACCTATTTCTATCAGAAAAGCAGAAGAAAATTAATTACATAATGTTGTCTTTTGATGGAGAGCAAAAGAAAACTAATTCAATAATGTTGTTTTACATATACCCCATATTACCCGAAACCTGCCGATATTGCTGTGAACTCCAGGTAGTATCCCCGACCCGTAGTGTTGTACTTGACTATTAAGTGGTACAATAATTAGTAGCCCGAGAGAGAGACGCCACACGGACGCCGGTAAATACAAACATCCGGGCTCTTACGTCCCTCGGACGCAGCACTCGTCGATGTGGCACGTGGTCCCGGCGTCGCTACTGCCACGTGAGTTGGCGTCGACCCCCGTGAGACGAAATTTCCTTCCAGGTGCGAGAGTTGATTGACGGCTGGCTCAGGTAACGCACACTAGTCACGTGATGGGCTCGATTTCCACGGCCCGCCAGGCGTCATCCGACGGCCAATGTCTGGAGAGTGTCCTGGCTGGCACCCACTCTATGTATGTGGTCACGTGATCGCTAGCGGCTAGCGGCCAGCCTCTGAGCGTTAAAATAATGAACCTTAAACTATTACACATAACCTTCACGTGATACTCCTTTCAGCTGCTCATAATCAGCAACGGAAGGATGAAAGGCATATTTAACACGGTGGAAATGATTAGTTGTGGCTTGCGTTACATGCAGCGTTTTTGGGGGTTATTGGCATTGTTGATTAGATTTCCCCATCAGCGATAATTGCATTCTATTGAAACTGCCATGCGGTATCGTCGCTTCGCCAGCACTGCCGGCAATTCTTCCCCTGCCATCTCTCTCATTAAAACACCGTGTCGTGGCCATCTTGTTTTTCGGAAAGCAGCTATCGCTTCGCCAGAAAACAAGAAGAGCGTTATTATGTCCCGTGGGGAACACAATAAGCTTCAGGGGCCGTGTTCACAATCCCCGTCAGTTACGCGTGAAAAGGGCATTTTCGTCTTAGGCTCACCAGCTCGTTGTGGTGCTCATGATCAAGACAGTCTCTTCGATATAATTTTAGCACTCTCTTAATTCAGAAAATCCATCTCTTGGGTGACTACCTATGTATTTTGAACCCGATAACGTTAGACAAATCTTCCACTTAGCGCTAAGTCTAGTGGCGTGGTATAAGTGGCGATGATGAATATGGCCCACACGTAGCATACGCATAGCATTTGGTAGGTCAATGGTGCAGCTACTGACGTCCTGACCATGGCGTATGCAATATATATATATATTTGTGGCTTTGCCATCCGATAGAATGTTATCTGTGACTTCACCGTCCGATAGATGGTTATTTGTGGCTTCACCATCTGATCGAATGTTATCTGTGACTTCACCATCTGATAAATAGTTATTTGTGACTTCACCGTCCGATGGAATATTATTCGTGATTTCACCATCCGATAGAAGATTATTTGTAGCTTCGCCATCCGATAGAATGTTATTTGTGACTTCACCGTTCGATAGAAGGTTATTTGTGGCTTTACCATCCGATAGAATGTTATTTGGGACTTCACCATCCGATAGAATGTTATTTGTGACTTTATCGTCCGTTAGAATATTATTTGTGACTTTTACATCCGATAGAATGTTATTTGTGACTTTACCATCCGATAGAAGGTTATTGATCACTTTACCATCCGATAGAAGGTTATTTGTGACTTCAGCATCCGATAGAAAGTTAATTGTGACTTCACCATTCGATAGAAGGTTATTTGTGACTTCATCATCCGATAGAATGTTATCTCTGACTTCACCATCCGATAGAATGTTATTTGTGACATCCGATGGAATGTTATCGGTTGGGTTTAAGCCGAATATACGTCAATAAATACATTTGTTGCCAAATTAACACACACTATGTGTTACGTAGGAAACTTTAATCTCTGTATGTCTTATTGCCACATTTGGAAGGATCAAGGGAGAATGGTCGCATATCTCAGGGTCTACTAACCCCTTTGAACGGTATGATGGGATGGGATCCTGTTCTTGCTTAATCAAACACATTTACACAGACGGGATTAGAACCATGCACCGGGAGCCGGGGACTGGCATAGCATAGCCGAACTCGCTGTTTTTCTGAGGCTCCCCTGCGAGGGGTGCCATCTAGCGGGATCACTGACACGAGTTGCTCATGCATCATAGCGGGCTTGGAGGCTGATACCCAGATACCGACAGCGATACGTTAGCGGTGCCGTAAACTTACATGGATAGATGGAGGGATTGTTGTTTTAAGCGACTTTCATCCACATATTGGGTAACCCGGGCTAACAAACCGCATCGGAGAAATAACGCTGCTAGCTCAGGTTAGGGTTACCATGGTGACCTTGACCTCGCAAATGCCTTTCCCCCGAAAGTTCGGGTATCAGAAAGTAAAAGAAGCAAACACAGCCATTTGGCAGCCGATTATACCAACAAACTGTCGCTAGGTAGCGACTGGATAACAGCACAAGGTGGCGGCGATTGCGCCAGTGATGAGTGAGATCCACGCTTCTGTAAATATATTCGCGAAAGATAATGTTTATAGCTCATGGTGTACAATCACCCTGGCGATTACAACAACATGAGCGACTAAGTGGTCTAAATACTGTTTTGTCTGCACATTGGTCGGTACGCGGAATTTTGGGCCTTAGAATCGAATTTGGATGCAATAAAAATGCATTAGTGTTTAATACTGCAGTATTACTCAATGACCCTATCAGACAAAGACTCCTCTGATGAGTAGGAACAAGGTGCCACTAGCGTCACTAATCTCGCGACCTGTAAAACTGTACTGATGCGTACAATGAATGCTCAAACGTTATTTTCCCCATTCAGCTCATTCTTAAATATATCACACCACCAATAAATTACAACATAGCACCAATTTGCCACTAGCGGGTAGGTGGCGCCATGCCTATACTCCTACCAGTGCCACACAGTGTCGGGGACACGAACACCGTGGCAAAGGGCAGCAGCTGGCAGTATCTGGCAGTGTAACGGGCACGAATGCCGCCCCAGCCAGGCCAGTGCTTTATCTGTTACAGGAGACCTTGAGGCTCCCATGGGAATCCCCAAATCACAAGACTGTCCGATGTCCACCCGTGATATGAATCTGGGACTCCTTGTCCTGACGAAGGACGTTCAGACCTGGACCCGATTGTTCGAGTCCGAAGACACCCGACCTTGACCTTCGGATCACCCCCAGATAGGCTTAAGTAGATCTAAACTGTTATCAACAACCCACCCAATTAAGGTCCACGACGCAGTGGCCCTCGGCAGCCACCAGGGCGTTTTGTACACCGGAAATTGAATGTCAGAAGACTTCTGAAGTTAAACTGTCCACCACATGCGTCGAGTTATACGGGCATCAATTAGCCTTCTTCGTTCTGCGTCATAATATGCTGATATCATATTACCAGTGCCGTATATGTCATATACACGGCCACCGCTATAGTTCGCACTGCCACTGAGAATTGCAAAGTCACTGAGACATTCAAAGCAGTATTTAGTCTATTCAATATAACATTGAAACCGCCGTTGCGTTGCAATGCGCAAGGGTAGAAGGTCCCGGGAGGCCGGCCGCCGAGTGCGTGATAAAATGACTACAAAACGCCAAACGTTTAGGCTTCTGGGGCCTGCTCACCGCATGAACACGCAAAGGCGGCTCTACCGTAGTCTTGGTGTGGCAGTTTAACGGGTATATTGGTCCTATTGGACACTCCATCAACCAAGGATACAAACGCTGCGTGCCCAGTTCAAAGTGTGCAGGCCAAGTGTCGGTTTGTGGATCACGGGGCGTAAGCTTTGTAGCTTTCACTAAATGTAGGTCGCTTTAAGGTGCACGTCGCTTGGCCAAGCTAACAAGCCTTCGAGGTTAGTTATGCGGGTGACGACATGAAGGTGGGGAACAGATGGCGGCTGAACACACAAACCAGGGCATAGTGTTGTTAACTCAAAGGATAATGGTTCCAAAGAGTTCACAGTTCAATAGTGCTTGTATCAAGTGTTGGGTAAACCGATCCCTTAAATCGGCGGTTAAGTCAGAAAGAGATCTTCATTATAATCCAAATATAAATATATGTATGTATAAGTTAAGTCAGAAACAGATCTTGTTTATAATCAAAATATATAATATATATATATATAATATATATAATTATATATATTTTTGCAACATTGCTTGTAACATTGAATAAAGACTATTATGCCCCCAAAACGTTGCCTGTATGACTCAGGTGGGCCGCATTCAAGAAGCAAACGGTTCAGATAGCTGACCCATGTTTCAGTGGGACTCTCGAGTCCTTCATGTGTAAACCAATCAATTAAATCGGGTGTTAAATCGAGACCCAGTCGATAAGCCAAAGTCGATAGAGAAAATCGGTATTTGCAAATGGCGACAAATAAAGGATCAGAGGGTAGAACACAACCGTTACAACGATTGGCCGGTTCATGCTATGAATGTTAATCCAATTAGGAGTGGAGTCCTTGGGTCGTTTCACCTTGTTGTCGCCTACCCTACGAGCGGACGTAAGATCGAAAGGCTGAGATCGATATTGAATGTCCGTGGCGACCTACGGGATGGGGTGGGTGGGTGGGTGTGAGCAAGAGGGGGGAGGAGGTGGGGAGGGGGGGGGGGTGATGGGCATATATAATGACCGGTGTTGTGAACTTGATGCGTACACGCTGAAAGGTCAGGGGTATCGCTGGCCTGGCTCGCCGGTGGAATTAAAGCTGCACTACATGGTAACTAAAGGTGGGAGTGGACGCTGTGAAGTGGGCTTGGGCTGCGAAATTCGACTGGACTTCAGGCCAACCCTCCTTCGAGTCTGGGAGTCCAGTCTGTGTGTGTATATTCGTAATCTTTGTCCCACATCATTGTCCTAGATCATTGTCCCACATCATTGTCCTAGATCATTGTCCCACATCATTGTCCTAGATTATTGTCCCACATCATTGTCCCAGATCATTGTCCGACATCATTGTCCTAGATCATTGTCCCACATCATTGTCCTAGATCATTGTCCCACATCATTGTCCTAGATCATTGTCCCACATCATTGTCCTAGATCATTGTCCCACATCATTGTCCTAGATCATTGTCCAACATCATTGTGACAGTCCTAGATCATTGTCCCACATCATTGTCCTAGATCATTGTCCCACATCATTGTCCTAGATCATTGTCCCACATCATTGTCCTAGATCATTGTCCCACATCATTGTCCTAGATCATTGTCCCACATCATTGTCCTAGATCATTGTCCCACATCATTGTCCTAGATCATTGTCCCACATCATTGTCCTAGATCATTGTCCCACATCATGGTCCTAGATCATTGTCCCACATCATTGTCCTAGATCATTGTCCCACATCATTGTCCTAGATCATTGTCCCACATCATTGTCCTAGATCATTGTCCAACATCATTGTGACAGTCCTAGATCATTGTCCCACATCATTGTCCTAGATCATTGTCCCACATCATTGTCCTAGATCATTGTCCCACATCATTGTCCTAGATCATTGTCCCACATCATTGTCCTAGATCATTGTCCCACATCATTGTCCTAGATCATTGTCCCACATCATTGTCCTAGATCATTGTCCCACATCATTGTCCTAGATCATTGTCCCACATCATTGTCCTAGATCATTGTCCCACATCATTGTCCTAGATCATTGTCCCACATCATTGTCCTAGATCATTGTCCCACATCATTGTCCTAGATCATTGTCCCACATCATTGTCCTAGATCATTGCCCAACATCATTGTCCTAGATCATTGTCCCACATCATTGTCCTAGATCATTGTCCAACATCATTGTCCTAGATCATTGTCCCACATCATTGTCCTAGATCATTGTCCCAGATCATTGTCCCAGATCATTGTCCCAGAAAATATGGTTATAATGATGTATTGGGTTGGTTCTTATGGTCATATTGTTACTGAAATGTCTATTTTGTCAGAAATCGGATCCAAGGGGCGAGAGAAAATGCACAAGCTGAATCTTGCTCAACTCGTAGTTACGGGATGTTCGTACCACTCGTTGAAGCTGCACCGCTATAAGTCATGATGAAGTTTCTTTGATTCTTTGCTTGCTCTCTTTACATATGTGCCGGGGCCGAACAGGTGCCGTGACGCAATGTTATCGGAATAAAAATAATAATATGACAATTGGTTACTAAGAACAATGATCGGTCCTACTATTTATTACTAATGCCACGGCTGCTGGATGTATTACTCGGGAGAGAAGCTTTAAAGGAACAACAACTGACAGACCAAGAACAATGAATAAAAAAACTCCCAGGACATTATGAAGGATGAGTGGCTAACACAGATCCCAGATTAGGTCTCCGGATTCGAATGCCGGGTCTATTGATCTGCGGTCGAGTGCGCCGACCGCTTTGGCCGGGTGACCCACTCGTCTTAACGCCCCAACCACGGAAAAAGTGTATTACCGTTTTTATTTCCATCGGGCGTTAAGTTCATATCGAGTGACCTTGTCACCATAGATACCGAGAGAGAGAGAGAGAGAGAGACAGAGAGAGAGAGGGAGAGGGGTGGGAGGGGGGGGGGGGGCAGAAAGAGAGAGAGACAGGGGGAGGGGGGGGGGATGGACGCGGTAACCCCGCGTGTTTGATGTTATGGCGGCCATTTATAATCTGTCCTAACATGGCTATTCCACTTCATGCTGTTTTTTAGTGCAATGCATGCCATTAGCGAGCTTCATAATGAACGAAGGCATTATTATTAGCCGAGTATTTAGTACCCTGCCCACCCCGCCGCCATAACGCCTAGCATGGCGCCAACCATGGCGTCCCGCCATTACCAACGGCTATCCAGTGACCTCCCCCATTGCCCATTGCTCATGTCACTTTGTCAATTTCATTGTTAATATGAAGAATTTCCAGATAATGACATTTTATGCGGCATTAGCCTTCCCTTACCTCTACATGGACCGGCGCACAACCATTTTAAATTAGCCCTTGGGTATGTCCCCATCCCCTGGACACACGGACATGGGGCATGAATGTAAAATATTGATAAGCCAACGGTTTCGCTTGTAAACTGGTCATCGTTACGTCCTTCGAGTCCTAGTCGCAGCCATAAGGCGAGGGATCTGTCACCATTTTGATCGCCTTGTACTCATCCGACGGACTTGTTAACCTCGGGCTGGAGGCATTTGGGTGGTCCGTTTTCGCAAAAGCTGCCCATTGTCTGTAGCCTGTTGACTTGTTGGACGACCCGTGGGGAGAGGCGGGGATAGCACGGCCAGGGCTATACAGCGTAGTGGTAGATTGTAAGGCCACATCCCATCAAATGACACATTAGGGCGATGGATTGTGGGATGAACCACTCACTTAATGAGAAAACTGCGCTAATCCCGAGAAGCCCGCCATCATGTAGCCCCCCCCCCCCACCCCCACCTCTCTCCCACCCCCCGCTACGCCTCACAGTTCCCCCTCCATCTCACCCTCCATCCGCCCACGGCCTTACGGGGTCAGGCGGTTCTCAACGGTCTTCTTGTATCAGGTGTTATTGTCATTATAACGCCCCCCCTCACCACACCCACTCACCCACATACCCACAGCCCTGAGGTATCTGGATCACTTGTTTACCGCCACCCCGCGGTCGTGTCGTTACGCCCTTCCCCAGTCAGTGGCGCCTGCGACAGCGACAATATATCGGCGATCATTCAAGATCACTCGTATATACGTCTGAGGACATCACGTGGGCATTGGTAGCGTCACGTGGTCAGCGCGACTGTCAGAGGCTGTGGAGTGGCCGCCCGTCAGGCAGGCGTTTTGATTCACCGCGTGGCCATTGCGACATGGTGTTATGCCGTAGGCTGTCACGTGACTATTGTATGACGGTCAAGGGGGATTCCACGTGATCTCCAGGGCATCACGCGGTGAGCTCATGATTATGGAGACAGTCACGTGGTGAGCGTCTGAATGCATCGCTTGGTTACTGGATTACGCCATCACACTAGAGCCCCGTCACGGGATATCATCGCGTTGTCATGTGGTCAGACGTGGTGTAATATCAGCCGGCAAGTTTTTCAATACCATGTCGCACGGTCTGAACCAACTTAATCCAAGCCAATTGTGTTGAGCGCGTCATGTTTCATATCGCCAACTATGGCTTTCACACTACCTTCATATTTTATTATACACTTATTGTTGTTCTTACCGTCCAGGGTCTTCTACGCCCCCCCCCCCTTCCCATATCATCCCCATCACCCATCCCCCACCCTTATTTTTGAGCGAAGATGCCATATTTTAATTTATCGCACGCACCATGCCTCTGATAAACTGATCTCGCATTCTTCCGACAGGTTACTTTCAACTGTATCACCTCTCAGTTAGGGGAGGATCTAGGACAACGGGGGAGGATTTGGTCTCTGAAAACTTTAGACCTGGAGGGGGGGGGGATTCCTTGAAGAATCCGACTTTTACAATGTATGGTCAAGTTCCCTACCCCCGACCCCGTCCCCTCTAGAATCGCCTCTGGTCGCAAGCTGCAATTTGACGGTTCATGCGAGAAAAGGCATATGACATCGCACTCAAGCCAATGGCATATGCGTATCGTATAGTGTACGCCATCTTAGGTATGGGTTCCCTCCCCTCTCTCCACATGCTCATGTTTTTCCAAGTAAGAATGTGGACCCCCTTCCAGCCGCCTGCTTTCAAAATCCGACATCCTGCTTTTCCTACATTCATGAATCTTTGATTTGTTTTCGTGAGGAAAACCCCTCCGTTATTCCACTGTTATTGTGTTCACCACTTAAACCGCTATTTCTCTGCAACGCTCTCCCTGGGACGTTGTCTGATGTGTAATAAGCTAATGTACTGGTCAAGGATAATCGATAATAGAAATTATATGCTAATATGAAACCACCCGCGTAAGTAATATGTCCTAAGCAGCCCTGCCATCCCTCCTTATGAAAAAGCAAAATATGTCATCTGTCAATATGTTACGGCAACCCAAGTTGCCGTTTTCTGCATGCAACTTATAACTTAACTTTAAAGCATATAACATCAGCCCTGACATCCCTCCTTATGAAGAAAAAAGCAAAGCATTCTTAACTCAGGCCAAGTGGATGTAATCAACCAGTGGCGAACATACCAGTCGCTACACGTAATGTACCAGAAACGTTCGCTTGGGCGTGTAATTTTGCAGGTCTGTCATATCGCTGTTGTCGCCATGGTCATGTGACCTAGCTGCGGCTCATATTGTGAGCTATATAGACGCCCAAAACCTACCATATTAAAATAATATGTTAGTTTTATAGCATATAATAGTATTATAGCATATAATAATATTATAGCATATAATAGTATTATAGCATATAATAGTATTATAGCATATAATAGTATTATAGCATATAATAGTATTATAGCATATAATACTATTTTAGTTCCATAGCTTATTGACATTGTTAGTGACACTGATGGACAATATAAGGAACATTGTCGGTGACATTGTCAACGACAATGTCAGAGACATTGCCAGTGACATTACTAGTGACATTGATAGACATTATGAGGAACACTGTCACTGACATTGTCAACGACATTGTCAGAGACATTGCCAGTGACATTGCTAGTGACATTGATAGACATTATTACATAGAACATTGTCACTGACATTGTCAACGACATTGTCAGAGACATTTGCCAGTGACATTGCCAGTGATATTGTAAGAGAAATTCTCAGGGACATTGCCAGTGACATTGGAAGGGGCATTGTCAGGGGCATTATCAATGATCGCCACTCCCCAAACAGCGGCAGTGACATTGACGGGCACGGTGTCAGGGACATTGGCATGGACAGTGTCAGGGACAGTGGCAGGGACAGTGTCAGTGACATCGTCAATAACCAGAATGGCCAAATTCACAGACTTATCCCTCCCCTCGACAGATCCATGTCTCACCCAACTGTCAGTGAGAATGGCAGACATACATATCGGTACAGGAGATGTCTAGATGTGGCTGGCATCGGGGCCACGGGTGCATCATAGTCCACCATTGTGCTGCAGTGGGCTACCTTTGATGATCTGCTCATGCCATGAATGCCAATCTAATTAGGCAAATGGCATTGTCGGGCTTTTCGTTGCTTTTCACGATGACTACTACCCAGCCGGGTCAAAACCGTCCGCAATGAACCAAATGGGGGTGTGTGTAGGGATGGGGGGGGGGGAGGGAGCGAATGGTCGGATTGGAGCGGTAAGGGGCTGGGGAAGGGGCGGGGGAGTGGGGGCGGGGGCGGGTCAGACAGTGGCCGCCGCTTCTGACCGGCTGCAGAGAGATCAAAGGGTCACCTGACCTTGTGGCGTCTTCCATGAGGTCATATGCAACAATGAATAGCGTTGGCCTTGACTTGGCGTGGCGTGGCATGGCGTGGCGTGGCGTGGCGTGGCGTGGCGTGGCGTGGCGTGGCGTGGCGTGGCGTGGCGTGGCGTGGCGTGGCGTGGCGTGGCGTGGCTTGGCGTGGCGTGGCGTGGCTTGGCGTGGCGTGGCGTGGCGTGGCGTGGCGTGGCGTGGCTTGGCGTGGCGTGGCGTGGCGTTGCGTGGCGTTGCGTGGCGTGGCGTGGCGTGGCGTGGCGTGGCGTGGCGTGGCGTTTATCGGCGTTTATCGGCGTTTATCGTCGTTTGTTGCACTGCCTAACGAACGCGGACAAAGCTCGATTCATGAACCGTAGTCGGAGATAACTTTAGTTTCTATATTTCTGATGGGCATATCATTGTGTGGCAGGAAACCCGTCGTCGTTCTGTTTCACGGGTGAAGGAACAGGAGAGGTATTCGCGAAAGAACAAAAACCCCGAACCGATTGGAAATAAAGCTTCGAGCGTGACCTGACCTAATTAGGAAAAACGGTTGTTTACGCTGTATTCTTACGCATATGTGGGTTTGGTTACATACGACATATGCTTCTAAGTCACAAACACCCCATAATCGTTTTTCACACTGTTATATTTTGTTTGATATAAGCTACAACCAAAATATGTCATATGTCAATATGTTAACGGCCACCCAACATGCCCTTTTCTGTACTGAAGGCTAGTCCCGTGCATAGTGCCGTTCTGAATCTTGTCCTTACTACACGGGCCACAAACAATTACTTTCCAGCACCACAGACACGCACAGTATTACCGCCACTGTCAGCGCCGCTTTTGAAAAAAATACACTCCAAAACTAAAGCTAGGCGGCGGGGAGTATGGAATAAGACGGAGACGAGTTTTCGCGAAACGATCCCAAAGTTAATTACACGCAGCTAAATCTGTGTCGTCTTGACCTCTCGGGAGTAATTACCGAGTGTAGACTGCCTCCCAGCGGCGTGGGGCCATCACCACGTGGCCACCAGTGGCGCCACCTGGCGAGTTGCTTGTCAGTAGCAGCAGACACACCATGGAAGGATGAAATGTGCTGCCCCGAGGATTATAAGGGGCTATTTATGCCAGATGACGCAGCCCCAATTTTACAACCTGTTACTAAATGACACCGCAGGGAGTGATTTGCCCAGAGTATTTATCCGACCCCATGTGAAACCTGACAGATAGTGTCGGCTCAGCTACAGTTTGTCCATCGCTATAACTGACCCTTGGTAGCGAAAGACAGACCCACGATGCTGCGACAAGGTCGACCCCCCGACCCCCCACCCTCTGCCGCCCTCCCGGGCTTTACCACCTGTCAGCAATGTAGGTAATCCCCCCTCCCTCACCCCCGCCTCACCCCGACACCTAGCACCCCGGCTGCAGCCACGGGGCGAGATTTCGGGGTGCAAACGAGATTTCCGCAATGGCGCTACCGAGAAAGGAGTCATTTCAATAACAGCCCTCGACAGAAGTGAACATAACTTGGTCAAATGGATACTAATTTTGTTGGATTTTCGCTTACAGCTAGCAAACAAGTAAGTCTTTACGATGATATCGATTATATCTATGTACATACACCCGTCACAGCCACAGAAAGGTGGTTGATACTGTTCCGGGTTTTCTTCAAATATTCAGTAGCTATGCCGGGTTTCATTCACTGCCCGGGAAGAGGTTGGTAATAAAAAAATACAGAAGATATTGCTTTAAGCAGTGAGATTTGTTTCGCGGCGTTTACGGTTATTATTATTACAAACGCTTATAATGTTAAGGCGAAATGACATTTAACAATTTTTAGCATTGAAGTATGCATCAATATGACATTATTAATCAGTCACTCATATTACAGACACCGATGGATCCTGTCGCGATGATGTTTATACCATCGTGAATATGAACGTGCTGCACTGTAACATTTTACAAGGCGTTGTATATCCTATTACGCCGAACACTAGCAAAATAAAAGCAATACTAATTATCGCATGGATAATACCGAAAAGAAGACCATGAGTAACTATATTCGTTAACTTGTGAAATGCTCCCATTAAATTATGAACAAATGCAATTCAAAGAAATCAAAATAATACCTTGGGGAAAACACGCGAGTTTGCTTGGTAAATTCACGGTGGAATCTCTGTCTATATCGTTTACTGCGTCTCTCCTTCTGTCCCCTCTCTCCCTCTCTCTCTCACATTGGCACTCCCTGTCTTTCCCTATCTCTTTCTGTCTCTCTTGTTCAGCAAATATACGATGAATTGCACCTTCATTTTAAATTTATCCCTAAATAGAAATGTTCTGGTCAATAAATAGCCCAATCGTTGATTAAGCCGACCACGTGACAGCAGTCGTAGTGATTGCGCAATACCACCACCGGCTGCGTCTCAAAAGCACCGACTTGACCCCTACCCAGTGTGACGTCACAGTCGTCTCAAGATCTTTATTCTTATTGGCGGACGCGAGTGTGATTCAGACTTAAATCATCCGCCCATTTTTGTCTTCCACCTTTCGTAGTGCGAGACTATGGCCACGTACCTGCATAGAGACCACCAGTTGATTGACAAAATTCACCGCACTCTGTTGATCAGGCAACACCGATGCTGAACTTTTGGTACCGCCCGGAACTATTCCCGTAAACCCAGTCAGGTTAAGCCGGTACCGTGGATTTATGTCGCATCTCACTCTTACCATTATTACCCGAGAAAGCAATAAAGTCGTTGGCAAGCGCGACGGACGTCACGACTTCATATCATGTGACTTTGATGATATCATTCACGAGAAGACTGGGTGCACTGGGTCGTTTCCAAGACATGTCCCCACGTGGGCTCGCAATCACCACATTTTATCCCTGTCATACACCATTCTACATAGTACCGTGTGTACTCCTGATGCATCTCCTGACCCCGGAGCTCCCCTTCTTGGCTGGGATTCCACCTAAACAGCAGATGTGCTTGCTTTCTTGCCAACAAGTGATGAAATTCTTCATAGCGATGAATCACCCCCCGCCCCCCTCCCCTCTTCGGACCCATAAAAAAGGGAATTAAAATCACATTTACGTAACGTCATTCCATGGCCGGGTTACGTTAAACGAGTCACCTCACCAGCAATATAATTTGATAGGTTACTATAAGGGAAAAAACAGATTACACAAGGTAAGCCTTGGTCCAGCTGAACAAAGCGTATAAATTAAACATACAATTTTTCAACAACATATAAAAAACATTGATTTGCAACATTTTGAAACTTTCATCCGACACCATTAGGTCACGTATCACCACAACCGATAATTACCAAACTATTGATTAAAACAATATGACTCTTAATATTGGGACCGAATAAAAACAATCGCAAGTGTTTTTAATAATTTAATCTTGATTTTTTTAACTTTTCTTGCTCGTTATATATAGGCTGTATCTCACGAGAAGCATATCAACGTCGGTCGCTTAAAAAAGCGGTGGGCTGTGAATGCGGAAGAACATTGCCACCAGCACCTCACCCATGGTCTCGTATGCATGCCTTCAGAACTTCTTCCATGTTCACTTAACTCTTATTTTATCATTACGCCCTTGTCGCCGTGTAGCCAATATCTGAGCTTCAATCGCAACCAGCATGCCATACATTCTGTAGTTTCAGAAACCTGTGGAATTCGACATGGAGCCGGCCACCCTCGTCGCTTTTCCCTAAGTTGCTAAGCACTTCGAGACACGACTCGTAATGTCCGCCAGGTGTGCTGTGGTTACGAGATGACGAGATGTCAAGACGACGAGATGTGGAATGATGGCCTCCCAGGTGTCCAGGTTCAGCCTGACCACTGCACGCGATAGACCAGTCAATGTCACGTGCTCCGCTAATAGGGCTGTCCAGTCACTACGGGATCTTATCGAGACCCCACGAGATAGGGATACTTATGCTCTACGTCAATGCCTAGGATCAACGGCCTGTACGTGTTGCCTAGCTTCCGGTTACTTGCCTTCACTCGCTTCACACACAAGATCGGCTAAACCTGTCCTTTGATGCACAACTAACCACTGAAGTTAGATGAACGGTATTCCGTTCATCGCAGAAACGCTAACATCGATAATTTGCCACAAAATACAACGCTTCCAACAATCTCATCCAACGGACCACATGAAGTATGGAGAGATACATGTCTTATCTTTAACGATATTAAGGTTCTATAGTTAGCAATACCTGGACCAAAGCAAACCAAACATAGGTTGACACCCACTAGATTCTTCACTCACAAATCGCGCAGCCCAATCCCAGCACTCGAACCTTGACTACCATGAGTGCGCGTCACGCAGCTGTATCAATGCACCAGCGTTTCTTTTTTGTCCCCAGAAGACCTAAACCGGAAATAGAACCCCCGAGAACTGTACAGCCCTATGACTGTCTGTCCCGAGCCCACCATGTGAAGTAGCCTGACGCTTTGTCCTGAGATTAACTAGAAATGTCCTGGCAGTATTAGCAGCAGGCTGTTTGTAAGCCATTGCCATTATATGGTGATTTATATGACATCTAAGTGTCGACTCCCGTCGACATTTCGTTTGCAAACGGCGATCGCATGATATTCCAGTCAAGGGAGCAAGTTACATGCATTATAGCCATTTAAGGTCGTATTCCTGGTCCAGGTGGCGAACCTATCTTTTTCGTGATCAACACGTCATATACAAATATCAGTTTCAATCAATGATTCCAAAGGTTTCAACCTAAATATGAACGAAATGATCCACTGCAAGGGGTGCCATCGAGTATGATCACAGACATGAGTTACTCATGTATCATAGCCGCCCGGATGGCTTCCTGGACACAGATGGCGCTCTTCTTCGGTAACCCGGGTGTATCCCCAATGTGGACGGCATACGCTCATTATTCATCGGTGTACCGCCCGACACTTCTGTCATCGGCGTCGGATGCGCGGACATCCATTCGGTGTGCCGATGTGGCCTCTTCAAAACCGCACAGGACATTCGGGAGAAGACGGCGGCTGATTGAAAAGTAACCGTCTAGGCTGGTTCCATTGCCCCTAAATGAACCGGACATGATGGGATGTGAATATTGCATTGAGATTCGGCATAACCCAACCAGCAGGTCCGGAAGAGCTCGAGTATACCGGGCGGCCTACCGGTCCTGGATAAAAAGAAATGCTCCCACTACCGATGATACCCAGATACCGATAGCGATACATTAGCGGTGCCGTAAACTTACATGGATAGATGGACGGATTGTTGCTTTAAGCCACTTTCATCCACATATTGGGTTACCAGGACCAATGAAACCTCAGCGGGGAAAAAACGGCACCAGCTCAGGGTACGGTTACCATGGTAACCTTGACCTCGCAAATGTTTTTGCCCCGAAAGTTTGGACCGGAAGAATTCTTAGAAGACGTTTTATCGGGTATCAGAAAGTAAAAGAAGCAAACACAGCCACTTCGCAGCCGGATATGCCAACAAACTGTCGCTAGGTGGCGACCGGATAGGAGCTCAAGGTGGCGGAGATTGCGCCAGTGATGAGTGAGATCCACACTTCTGTAAATATATTCGCGAAAGATAATGTTTATAACTCCTGGTAGACAACACGGCGGCCATCACAACAACATGAGCGACTAAGTGGGTTAAATTCTGTTTTGTCTGCACTTTGGTCGGCGCGAGGATTCTTTGCGCCTTTAGAATCGAATTTGGGTGCAATAATAATGCATTAATATTCAATGCTGATGTATTAGACATGGACCCCATCACGCAAGGACCCTCGGATGAGTAGGAAAAAAGGCGCAACCAGCGCCACTAATCTCGCGACCTGTAAAACTGCACTGAAATGTGTACAGTGAATACTCAAACGGTATTTTCCTCATTCAGCTCCGCTTCCATCTTAAATGGATCGCACCAACGATAAATGAGACCAAAACACCAATTTGCCACGATAAGGTAGATGGCGCCATGGTTATACTCATACCAGTGTCGCACAGTGTAGTGGACACCGCTTCCACGCAGTGTTGGAGACTCGGACACTGTCGCAAAGGGTAGCAGTAGCTGGCAGTATCTGGCAGTGTAATGGGCACGAATGCCGCCCCAGCCAGGCCAGTGCTTTATCTGTTACAGGAGACCTTGAGGCTCACAGGGGAATCCCCAAATCACAAGACTGCCCGATGTCCACTCGTGATAGGAATCTGGCGCTCCTTGTCCTGATGAAGGTCATTAAGACCTGGACCCGACTGTTCGCGTCCGACACCCGACCTTGACCTTCAGATTACCCCCAACTTAAGTAGATCTAAACCCGCCCAATTAAGGTCTACGACACAGTGGCCCTCGGCAGTCACCAGGGCGTTTTGTATCCCCGAAATTGAACGTCAGAAGACGTCTGAAGTTAGACTGTCCACCACATGCGTCGGCGTGGTTTAAGTGTAAAATATTGATAAGCCAACGGTGTCGCTTGTAAACTGGTCATCGTTACGTCCTTCGAGTTCTAGTCGCAACCATGAGGTGAGGGATCTATCACCATTTTGATCGCCTTGTACTCATCAGACAGACTTGTTAACCTTGGGCTGGATGCATTTCGGCGGTCCGGTTTTCGCACCAGTCCCCCATTGTCTGTAGCCTGTTGACTTGTTGGACGACCCGTGGGGAGAGGCGGGGATAGCACGGCCAGGGCTATACAGCGTAGTGGTAGATAGTAAGGCCACATCCCATCAAATGACACATTAGGGCGATGGGCTGTGGGATGAACCACTCACTTAATGAGAAAACTGCGCTAATACCGAGAAGCCCGCCATCATGTAGCCCCCCCTCCCTTCCCCACCCCTTCCACCACCCCCCGCTACACCCTTCGGCATCATGTACGCCGCACCATCTCCATCCCCACCGAAGGAGTTCCCCCTCCATTCCACCCTCCCTCCGCCCAAGGCCTTACGGGGTCAGGCGGTTCTCAACGATCTTCCTGTATCAGGTGTTGATAGTATTGTCATTACAACGCCCACCCCCACACCCCACACCCCCCCACACACCCACCCCGCCCTGAGGTACCTGGATCACTTGTTTACCGCCACCCCGCGGTCGTGTCGTTACGCCCTTCCTCTGTAGGTGGCGCATGAGACAGTAACAACATCGCGGCGATAATTCAAAATCATTCCTATATACGTTTGAGGACGTCACGTGGGCATTGGTAGCGTCACGTGGTCAGCGCGACTGTCAGAGGCTGTGGAGTGGCCGCCCGTCAGGCAGGCGTTTGGATTCACCGCGTGGCCATTGCGACAAAGTGTTATGCCGTAGGCTGTCACGTGACTATTGTGTGACGGTCAAGGGGGATTCCACGTGATCTCCAGGGCATCACGCGGTGAGCTCATGATTATGGAGAGAGTCATGTGGTGAGCGTCTGAATGCATCGCTTGGTTACTGGATTACGCCATCACACTAGAGCCCCGTCACGGGATATCATCGCGTTGTCATGTGGTCAGACGTGGTGTAATATCAGCCGACAAGTGTTCCAATACCATGTCGCACGGTCTGAACCAACTTAATCCAAGCCAATTGTGTTGAGCGCGTCATTTTTCATATCGCCAATTATGGCTTTCACACTACCTTCATATTTTATTATGCAATTTACTGATTGTTGTTCTTACCGTCCAGGTTCTTCTACCCCCCCCCCTTCCCATATCATCCCCATCACCCACCCCTCACCCTTATTTTTGAGCGAAGATGCCATATTTTAATTTATCGCACGCACCATGCCTCTGATAAACTGATCTCGCATTCTTCCGACAGGGTACTTTCAACTTTGTCACCGCTCAGTCAGGGGCGGATCTAGGCACTTGCAAAGGCGGAGGAGGTGCATCCAGAAAACTTTCGAACGGGGGAGGGGGGGGGGAGTGCTCGAAGAATCCGACTACTACAATGTATGGTCAAGTTCTCTACCCCCGACCCCGTCCCTTCTAGATCCGCATCTGGTCGCAAGCTACAATTTGACGGTTCATGCGAAAAAAGCCATATGACATCCCACTCAAGCCAATGGCATATGCGTATCGTAAAGTGCAGGTATGGGCCCCCCCCCCCACTACACATGCTCACGTTTCTCCAAGTACCGAATGTGGACCCCCTTCCAGCCGCCTGCTTTCAAAATCCGACATCCTGTTTTTCCTACATTCATTAATCTTTGATTTGTTTTCGCGGGGAAAACCACCCGCGTAATTAATATGTCCTAATCAGCCCTGACATCCCTCCTTATGAAAAACCAAAATATGTCATATGTCAATATGTTAACGGCAACACAAGTTGCCCTCTTCTGTATGCAACTTATAACTTAACTTTACAGTATAGCATCAGCCATGACATCCCTCCTTATGAACAAAAAAGCAAAGCATTCTTAACTCAGGCCAAGTGGATGTAATCAACCAGTGTCGAACATACCTACCGCTACACGTTATGTACCAGAAACGTTCGCTTGGGCGTGTAATTTTGCAGGTCTGTCATATCGCTGTTGTCGCCATGGTCATGTGACCTATCTGCGGCTCATATTGTGAGCTATATAGACGCCCGAAACCTACCGTATTAAAATATATCAAAATGTTATAGCATATAATAGTATTATAGCATATAATAGTATTATACCATATACTAGTATTATAACATATAATAGCATTATAGCATATACTAGTATCATAGCATATAATAGTATTATAACAGATCATAATATTATAGCATATCATAGGATATCATATTATTATAACATATAACATATCATAATATCACATAGTTTATTATAGCTCCTTAGCATATTGACATTGTTAGTGACACGGATAGATATTATGAGGAACATTGTCGGTGACATTGTCAACGACATTGTCAGAGACATTGCCAGTGACATTACTAGTGACATTGATAGACATTACGTGGAACATTGTCTGTGACATTGTCAACGACATTGTCAGAGACATTGCCAGTGACATTGCTAGTGACATTGATAGACATTACGTGGAACATTGTCTGTGACATTGTCAACGACATTTGTCAGAGACATTACCAGTGACATTGCTAGTGATATTGTCGGAGAAATTCTCAGGGACATTGCCAATGACATTGGAAAGGAAATTGTCAGGGGCATCGTCAGTGATCGCCACTCCTAAAACATCGGCATTGATATTGGCGGGCACATTGTCAGGGACATTGGCATGGGCAGTGTCAGGGACAGTGGCAGGGACAGTGTCAGTGACATTGGCAGGGACAGTGTCAGGGACATTGGCAGGGACAGTGCCAAGGACATTGTCAAGGACAGTGTCAGTGACATTGTCAAAGACCAGAATGGCCAAATTCGCAGACTTATCCCTCCCCTCGACAGATCCATGCTTCACCCACTGTCAGTGAGAATGGCAGACATACATATCGGTAAAGGAGATGTCTAGATGTGGCTGACATCGGGGGCACGGGTGTATCTAGCCCTGGTACATGCCTCTCTGACCACGCCCGTAAACGGAGCTAGTGTGAGAGCCATGCCGCTGACACGGCCGAAAACAAGAAAATCGGCAGAAATCGCGGACCGGTGGCTCAAGTTGAAGTTCATAACAGAAAAACTATACAGTGCCTACCCGCCGATGTGCGCCACGACGTTCCTAAAGCTTTTTGGACTTTCGTCGCACTTTCATTTCTTTGCTTGGTAACGTATTTATTTGTAATCCGGGCGATTTTTTTCACCTCTAGCTTCGTTTTGAATGTGCCGCCGCTCACCGGAAGTAAACAAACTGAGCGTGAGCACTCGCTGCCAGGCGGCGTTTGTTGACTTCCGGTGAGCGGCGGAGCATTCAAAACGAAGCGAGAGGTGAAAAAAATCGCCCGGATTACAAGAAAATACGTTACCAAGCAAAGAAATGAAAGTGCGACGAAAGTCAAAAAAGCTTTAGGAACGTCGTGGCGCACATTGGCGGGTAGGCACTGTATATTTTTTCTGTTATGAACTTCAACTTGAGCCACCGGTCCGCGATTTCTGCCGATTTCTTGTTTTCGGCCGGGTCAGCGGCATGGCTCTCACACTAGCTCCGTTTACGGGCGTGGTCAGAGAGGCATGTACCAGGGCTAGGGTGTATCATAGTCCGCCATTGTGCGGCAGTGGGCTACCTTTGATGGTCCACCCATGCTATGAAAGTCAATCTAATTAGGCAAATGGCATTGTCGGGCTTTTCGTGGCTTTTCACGATGACTACTACTCAGCCAGGTCGAAACCGCGAGCAATGAACCAAATGGGTGTGTGTGTGTAGGGATGGGGGGGGGGAGGGTGCGAATGGTCGGATTGGAGAGGTAAGGGACTGGGGAAGGGGCGGGGAAGGGGGGAGGGGGGAGGGGAGGCAGACAGTGGCCGCCGCTTCTGACCGGCTGCAGAGAGATCAAAGGGTCACCTGACCTTGCGGCGTCTCTGTAGATATAAATATACGAACCGTAGTCGGAGATAACGTTTGTTTCTAAATTTCTCATCGGGCATATCGTTGTGGGGCAGGCAACCCGTCGTCATTCTGGTTCACGGGTGATGTAGCAGAAGAGGTAATCTTGAAAGAACAGTCGCCAACGTCACATGGAACGTATTCTCCTGGAACAAGTGCGTTTGGGAACGGATGAGTCGATTCCGTCAGTATGCGAGGCGGGCACCGGAAATCAAGCTATGGAAAAAGAATTGAGTGAGACAGAAAACATCGAAATTCTTTTTGCGACAAGGGTGAAACAGAGAGCATGGAACCAGGAGAGAGATATCAACCATGGATGACATCCCTGGACCTTGAAACCATGTCTGGTTAATCTACTGCGAAACCCAACATTTGATTTAGGGCCTATCATGTTTGGAAATCAAAGCCGAGCGTGACCTGACCTACTTAGGAAAAATGCTTGTTTACGCTGTATTCTTACGCGTGTGTTTGTTTACATACGACATATGCATCTAAGTCACAAATACCCCTTAATAGCTTCTCACATTGTTATGTTTTGTTTGATATATGCTATGACCAAAATATGTCATATGTCAAAATGTTAACGGGCACTCAACTTGCCCTCTTCTGTATGCAACTTATAACTTAACTCAACAGTTTAACTTAAGGGCTAGTCCAGTGGATATTCCCGTTCTGAATCTTGTCCTTACTACACGGGCCACAAACAATTACTTTCCAGCACCACAGAAACGCACAGTATTACCGCCACTGTCAGCGCCGCTTTAAAAAAAACACACCCAAAAACTAAAGCTAGGCGGCGGGGAGTATGGAATAAGACGGAGACGAGTTTTCGCGAAACGATCCCAAAGTTAATTGCACGCAGCTAAATCTGTGTCGTCTTGACCTCTCGGGAGTAATTACCGAGTGTAGACTGCCTCCCAGCGGCGTGGGGCCATCACCACGGGGCCACCAGTGGCGCCACCTGGCGAGTTGCTTGTCAGTAGCAGCAGACACACCAGGGAAGGGTGAAATGTGCTGCCCCGAGGATTATAAGAGCCGTGAGGGGCTATTTATGCCTGATGACGCAGCCCCAATTTTACGACTCGTTACTAAATGATACCGTAGGGAGTGATTTGCCCAGAGTGTTTATCCGACCCCATGTGAACCCTCAGAGACAGTGTCGGCTCAGCTACAGTTTGTCCATCGCTATAACTTAATATAACTATAACTAAGGCTATAACTACCCTTGGTAGCTGTCAATAGACCCACGATGCGGCGACAAGGACGATATGAGCTGTCTGGACGCATGACAAAGTATACCTACGACATCGATAGTTTTCACCCAGGAAGCTGCAACTCAGACCGACGGATATGTAGACGTAACATTATGGCCGCTAAAGATTGTTGAATTATTAGGGTAAATGTATATATAACTATCAGCATAGCGTCAATCAGTTATTATCATTATTGTTATTATTATTATTACCATCATTATTATTATTAATGTTTGGAAATACGTCCCTCTGCGGGAAGACGATGTATTTGCAGCTTTTATTTCGGGTTTAAGTAGTGATATTTATTTCGCGGTATTTGCGGCCATTAACATTATAAACTTCTATTATGTTCCAGGCAGTATGACATTAAACAAATTTTTGGATAGAAGTAGTGCATCAATATGACATTATCATAACTTACTCATATTACAGATACCGATATGTATTTGTGCGATCCAACTATTTGATACGCCGTTCCGATCATGATGTTTGTACCATCGTGAATATGAACGTGCTGCACTGTAAAGGTTTACAAGGCGTTGTATATCCTATTACGCTGAGCACTAGCAGGCAGAGGATTACGCTGAGCACTAGCAGGCAGAGGATTACGCTGAGCACTAGCAGGCAGAGGATTACGCTGAGCACTAGCAGGCAGAGGATTACGCTGAGCACTAGCAGGCAGAGGATTACGCTGAGCACTAGCAGGCAGAGGATTACGCTGAGCACTAGCAGGCAGAGGATTACGCTGAGCACTAGCAGGCAGAGGATTACGCTGAGCACTAGCAGGCAGAGGATTACGCTGAGCACTAGCAGGCAGAGGATTACGCTGAGCACTAGCAGGCAGAGGATTACGCTGAGCACTAGCAGGCAGAGGATTACGCTGAGCACTAGCAGGCAGAGGATTACGCTGAGCACTAGCAGGCAGAGGATTACGCTGAGCACTAGCAGGCAGAGGATTACGCTGAGCACTAGCAGGCAGAGGATTACGCTGAGCCCTAGCAGGCAGAGGATTACGCTGAGCACTAGCAAATGAATGCAAAACAAATTATGGCATGGATAATACCAAAGATAAGATCATGAGTAACTATGCTCGTTAACTTGTGAAATGCTCAAGTTCAATTATAAACACCTCCACCGGCTGCGTCTCGAAAGCACCGACTTGACCCCTACCCAGTGGGACATCACAGTCGTCTCAAGATCTTTATTCTTATTGACGGACGCGCGGGCGATTAATTCAGACTTAAATCATCCGCCCATTTTTGTCTTCCACCTTTCGTAGTGCGAGACTATGGCCACGTACCTGCATAGAGACCACCAGTTGATTGACAAAATTCACCGCACTGTGTGGATCTAGCAACACCGATGCTGACCTTTTGGTTCCGCCTGGAACTATCCTCGTAAACCCAGTCAGGTTAAGCCGGTACCGTGGATTTATGTCGCATCTGACTCTTACCATTATTACCCGAGAAAGCAATAAAGTCGTTGGCAAGCGCGACGGACGCCACGACTTCATTGCATGTGACTTTAATGTTATCTTTCACGAGAAGACATCACGGTGCACTGGGTCGTTCCGCCAAGACATGTCACCCCGTGGGCTCGCAAATCACGACATTTTATCCCTGTAATACACCACCCTAGATGGTACCGTATGTACTCGTGATGCAGCTCCTGACCCCGGAACACCCCATCTTGGCTGGCATTCCAACCAAACAGCAGATGTGCTGGAAATTTTAGGCCAACAAGTGATTCATAGTTCTTCATATGGATAAGCCCCCCCCCCCCCACCTGCCCTCCCTACCCACGAAAAAGGGGAATGAAAAGCACAATTACGTAAAGTCATTCCAGAACCGATTAAGTTAAACAAGTCACCCCACGAACAATATAATTGTTTAGGTTACTGTCAAGGAAAGAGCAGGTCTCTCAAGGTATGCGTTAGCCCAGCTGAACAAAGCGCATTACTTCAGATACATACAATTGATAAAGAAACATACAATATATAAACCCTTTTATTTTGATGCTTTCTCTGTAACATTTTGAAGCCTTCGTCTAACCCTATTATAGCACGTTTCACCACAACCGATAATTACCAAACTATAGTATAGACGAAAGAATATGAATTTTAATAATGATGCCAAATAAAAACAACGGCAGTCCTGTATTTCATCTTGATTTTTAAAACTGCTCCTGTTCCTTTGTATATAAGGTGTATCTCAGGAAAAGTATATGAACGTCGGTCGCTTAAAACAGCGAATGACTGTGGATGTGGTGAGCAGAACACTGCCGCCAGCGTCTCGTGCGGATGCCTGAAAAGCTTATTCCATGTTGACTTTTAAGGTCGAGAGCGGGTGGGGGAGGGGGGGGGGGGGTGGTCACGCAAAATTCGTCGACAGATTTTTCATTATTTTTCTGTAAATATGTATCTTGTATGGATCTACTTGAAAATGTAATAAAATGTAGATGTTTCTTGAACCCCCTCAAAAAAACGTTCGACAGACTTCACCAAAAACTGCCTGCTGAAGCCTAGCATCATGGTGAGTATAAATTATGTCACTGTGCTAACTTTTGCTCTATAAGCTCGATTGTAGTCAAAATATGCTATAAAATAGGCCCAAAATGTATAATTATCACAATTGTAGCTTACGGCGCGTATATACAATCACTCATTTTTGTGTGTATTTGCTTCTATTACATCACATACATGCCAAATGGGTGGAGGAACTATAATTTGATGTAGCATAGATTGATATTGGTTGTCATTTCAACCGTAAAATGCAAAAAGCAGCAAAATTTGAATTTAGTTATGAAAATAATCCGCCCGGCGCCACCCACCTTTTACCCTATACCAATATCTGAGCTTCAATCGCAACCAGTCGGCCCTACGTTCTGTAGCTACGGACACCTGCGGCATTCGATATCGAGTCCGCCGCCCTCGTCGTCTTTCCCTTAGGCGCTAAGTACCTCAAAACACGGTTCGTAATGTCCACCAGGTGTGGTTACGAGATGTCAAGACGGCGAGATGTGGAATGATGGCCTCCTCGGTGTCCACCTTTTATGTCCTTGGTCGGTGCCAACGATCGTCATCCTGATCACGGCACGGGATAGGCCAGTCAATGTCACGTGGTCCGCTAATGACGGTCTGTCCCGAGCCCACCCTGTAAAGTAGTCTGACCCTTGTCCCCCGACAATATTAGCAGCAGGCTATTTGTAAGCTGCCATGATAGTGTGATTTATAGAACACCTAAGTGTGGACTGCGGGTCAAAATGTCGTGGGCAAAACCGAAGTCGATCATTTGGTATTCCAGTCAAGGGGGCAAGTGACATGTGTTATAGCCATCTTTTTCTTGATCGGCTAGTCATATACGAATCAGTTTAGTCAATTATCCCAGAGGGTTGAACCTAAATAGGGACGAACACCGGGCGCAGTTCCTTTGTACCCCGGGTATATCCCCCAAGGCAATTCGAATACGCACATTGCGCATCGGTAAACCATTCGACACTTCTTTCCCCCGGGGCGGGTGCGCGCGCAACCATTCTGTATGCCCCGTTGACCCTGTTGATCAGCAATGCCATCTCCTTCCAACTGAGCTAAAGATGCGCCCTCTGGGCTCAGAGGTGTTGGTCGTTGGGCGGAGGTGGGTGTGGGGGCTCCCTCTCCATGGATCGCCGTGGGGTTGGATCCAGTCTCCATCCCTGGGCATAATGCGGGGTGAGAAGAGGAGAGGGTCAGAGGTGTGTGTGGTCGTGACGGTGACAGTTGTCTTCCGGTAGGAGGGGTGGGTACGTGACTCCGCTCCCCCCATCGGGGTGGCTGGTTCCATCTCCACGTTATCCCTCACTGCCACGCCGCAGCCACAGCCATAACCATAGCAACCGAGCCCCCACCTTATTGACCTCCCTCTCATAAGTTTGCGATACTTTAGCCGTCCTTCACCCGTCCGACCCTACACTCGAGCGCTCCCTCCTGTCCTCCTATAAGCCATCGACTCCGACATGTTCCTACTCATCTACTCACCTCCGCCGCTTCGCCACCCTCACCCAGCCTCAGCCTCTCCACCGCCACCCCCCCCGCCCCCCACTCCGCACCCCACTGAACTTAGAACGGACAGCGACAATGATATAAATAGCTGCCGCTGCAAAATCTCGCGGCAGACTGTCACGTGCAAGGAGGGGATACTGCAGTCGGAACTTATTGATGATCGTGTCGGAGCTGTTGTCATGGCAGGGTCGGCGAAGGACAAGCCGCGCCAGTTTGTTACTTTCCCACTGACTCTGGCGGCGAATAAACCTTAGAGTTTGCGGTTGTAAAACGCACGTGGCTTCACCATATTACGTCTACTATTTATAATCAATATTCACTCACCGTAAAAGAGGTTGTTGGAGTGCGTGAAACGACGGTGTATGGGTAGTAAAAGGCTGGGGGCCAGGAGTAGGGGTGTGGGTGGGGAACAGCAGATTGGAAGGGGCCCCTTGATTTTACCGTATGAGGCACGCATTACTTCCCCATACAGTCACCCACTTGACGTGGTGCTCCATCTCTCTGTCAGATTAGTTTTCAGATTTTGAATCGTGTTTATATTTTAGTTTTGAATAACGACAGGTGTCTTTTTTAGCCCAACACGATACGGCTCAAGAATATTATTATTATTATTATTATTATTACTACTGTTTTTTATTTTCTTTGTTTTCATTGTTCAAGTCCTAACTTACTGACATCAAATACCAGTAAATTAATAATAACAATGTTTAATATAACATACACTGAGACTCTTTAAATTCTTCGTAATATCTCTAATATAGGTTCCCATTTTGACTCGTCAAATTGATACTCATTCTTGCGACCAAGAAATTCTCAATGCTATAGTGACATTGATATTTAATAAAAGACAGAGCCACTTGGGTAGTGACCTTTGCTTGCCGGCACCTTGATATACAAATGTATCTCTTTACAATTAACAATATATCGTTAACCAATAGCTTGTTATCAGTAACCAATGTACCTAGGAGTATCTCCCTTTGTGTAAACATCCTCATAAAGTTACATTGATGACATGTATACCATAAATTGGTCCATAGAGTTTTCACTATTTTACAGCTATAAAATAGATGGGATAAACCTTGAGGTACTACCGCGCAGATAGTACACGCATCAATAGCTGTCAGATTACACTTCTTTGACCACTTGTTCGTCACAAGAGTTCTAGTTGATATGCGATATTGAAAGCTTCATTTTCTAGAGTACATTGATCGGGTATTAAATATAATCTCCTCCAATCCATATCAAAGATAAATTCTTCTTTCCACACCTTCTTTGAAGGCGTCTTTGAATTAAAACATAGTGTTGTGACAACCTTTTTGTAGACATAAGGACATACTTATTCTTGTTTTACCAAGTCTCCAAGGCATTGCAGCCTTGAGTTATGTCAGACCTTTCTTCGGTGTGTGAAATTGGGACGCTTCTTTTTAACGTTTCATAATCTAGGAAGAGCATATATATAAAAACTTTTTCGGTTGAGACAGCGTTAAAAAATTTCGATTAACATGGAATAAATCTGTGACATATATCAAACCCTTACGTATGAATTCATGTTTTCGAGTCAAGATGTTAGACACTGTTATAAAAATTGAGTTCCAGAGTGGAAATTGCAATTTTGACAGGTTGGAAAAAGAACTTTTATATCTACAATATATTAATACTTCCTTCTGAAAAGGGTTACAATGTTATTTGCTATTGCTTTAAGCGACGCTATATCCAAATCCCAGCATAGTTTCTTTTCCTCACATATACAACTTCCAAATAAAGTTTGCCAGGATCCATCACTATCTGCGATGCGCCTGATCCAGCTGATTTTCAGTGCGTCGATAAAAACAGGTAGGATGGTTAAATTTAAAGCCCCAGTTGATACATTTTGTGCTAATCGATTTAGACTGGCGTTACACGTATTTCGCCTTATGAACTGTTGACATTTTTTGTAAAAATCACATTTTTTGGAGGTGATGGTAAAACAGATAGTAGCTGAACTAGTTCGGGGACAATAAGTCACCTTACACTGGTAATTTTCCCTCTAGCTGACAAATGTCGTTTCGCGTACATTGTGCAGAGCCTAATTATATGTTCAATTTTTGCATCATAATTCTCGTAATACATACGAGAAAGATCTGTACAGAAATATATGCCCAACAATATATATTCAGTAACCCACTCTATTGGTAAGTCTGTGCTTATTTTAAAACGTGGCTTTTTCCCAAGCCAGACAGCTTGCATTTTCTCTAGGTTAAGTTTCAAGCCAGAACATCCTTCAAAGTTATCAACATGTTCCAGGGCTGATCTGAGGCTCTTCTCAGTCCCATCGAGGAATAAAAAGGTATCATCGGCATATTAACCAATTGTATATATAATATTTTTAATTTCAATGCCCTTACACCTAGGGCAGTTTTGAATGGCCATTGAGAGTGGTTCGATGGCTAACAGAAAGAGATACATGGAAAGCGGATCGCCCTGTCGATATCCTGTACTAAAAATACTCTGCGAAGAAGCCATTATTAATGACACTACTACACGAATCCTTGTGAAATAGCTCTATATAAGATATAAATTGTTCACCAAAGTTATACGCTCGCAGGACGTTTTGTAAATAACTCAAATCATTGGAATAAAACGCCAATGCTTTGGAGAGTGCTTTAGTGCTTTGGTGTCCTGGGGACTCGTCTGCTCCGCCAAATTCACCGTAGAAAAAGACTTCGAACGAATGGCCTTTGCGCCCCCCTCCCCCCGCTCCCGGGCAGCAATAAGAGGGGTAAAGCTAGTCTTCGCAGGATCCGGATAGCTACGTGAGACTGGTGTTCACCACTAGTCGTCACGGTGCTAACTACGAGCAGCATTATATAACATATAGCATAGCGATGGTTAATTAATGTTGACCACCGCCCGCCACCGACAAAGCACTTTCTTTTGCATTGACGAACACGACTAACATAATATTTCCATGAACCTATAATAATAACTTAAAATTAACATGCCATGGAAGTCTCAGAATTATGAAGCAGATTTGTCGTCGTGTGGGTACTTATGAATATCTCAATTATCATGTCCACCGTTAGACCTATGAAGCTGCCCTTAGCATTACCTGAAGCGTAAATTAACATACACATATGACGATCTTGAATACAACTTCCAGAGTGAGAAGGGGTGGTTTGATGTGGGGATGAGTCTCCTAATCCGTGGTTGGCATCCGGATGAGGGATCGGGTCATCCTTGTGGTCCATCAGGGCTTAGCGTTCTGTTCGCCTCCCCCCCTCCCCCCTCCTCTCTCCCGCCTGCATCGGCTTGGGGATCAATCTATGAGCGGGTCAGAGGACGCATTCGTTCCAGGGATGGTGCGGGTGGCGACGGCCGATGGGGTTGGGAGCGGAAGCGGGACGGGCCGCGAGGTAGTGAAGAGGTGGAGATATAATGAGGCTCTGATGACGGTGCCTCAGCCGGTCCTCCAAACTATCCCTTAAGGAGTATAAATCTCGGCCCATCCGCCTCGTTGTTTCAGCAGCAAAGTGCTTCTTTAATCCCCTTACAATCCGAGCGCCCAGTAAATTATGACCCACTGTTTTTATCTCGCCATAACAGTGGACCGGTGGCTACCTTCCGCATCTCTTGGTCGTCCTCCACACTAGAACAACCAGAGAATCAAAATCAAGCATAAAAAGGAGGCCAACGATGGGCTATCATCATCAACCATGTGATGCCCTCGGCATTGTTCGGACATATTCGGGTACTTTCGGTAAGAGTCACAGGGAGCCTCTTCGTTACGTATGCCGAGTTTAAGCTTTGGCTTTGGCGTGGTGAGGCAAAACGCATTAGATCTGCAGGCCAATGGGGGAGAGCGGGAGTTGGGTGGGGGTGAGGGTGGCAGGGGTGGTATATGGAGACCCATCTCATCCCCAAGCTATCTCGCGGACCATTAGAGTGAAACGTTTACCAGTCAGCGATAGTTTTCTCCGGCACTGTGTCTCGAGTCGCTGTTGACACTTTTTCTCGGTAAGACAGAAAGACCCGAGGCAGTCACTCCTCCCACGACAAGCGTTCCTTTGGCGATGCTAAATCGAGGATTTTAACGCATGCCGTAAACCTGGATTGCCAAAAATGTGAAAATAAGAAAACGACACCCGTCGTGAAGCCATTCTGGCCGTGATGTAACGTCTAGACAAACAGTGTTTCTTCGGCTTCGATAACGGCATCCCCAGACAAAGGCCGTTATTCCCTTCGCTATAAACGAGATGTTGCCAAGATTAAGAAGTATAACTTTCACTACTTTCGAACTATTTTGGTTTTAACGTCAGCTTTATAGCGAATCACGTTTCAGCCGATCAACCTTCACCCTTTATCTCGCTATAATTCACGAAACTAACTACATATGTCGCTGTATATTCACCATAAGGTATCTCCGTGAAACAAAATAATGATGGGTGGGTGACGGGTAAACTTTGTTTGCGTGGAGAAAAATGGTGTAACGCGAATCACGAAATGTGTGAACTGTGATATCCCTGTCAGTCTCTGCTGCGTTAGGGGAAGATCTGGGCGACATTTGTCAGCTGAGATGACACTAATGACGGGAACTTAACGGGGTCTTGAGCAAGAATCGAGGACTTTGTCTTCATAATCTTTTATTTCAGCGATTACTCCTGGCAGCAAAGTTTCTATAGAATTTCCATAGAGTTTCATATAGTTTCCATAGAATTTCCAGTTTTCATAGAATTTCCATTGATTTTCCATAGAGTTTCCATAGATTTTTCATAGTTTCCACAGAATGTCCATAGAGTTTCCATAGAGTTTCCATAGAATCTACAAATCTGCAAACGTACCCGATCATAACCGGCTACGAGAGGAAAAAAATGGCTCGAAATATTATCTCTATATACGTTCTATAGAAACCAATTGCTCTATAGAAGTATCCCTACAACCTATATAGAAATAATGTTTTCTATAGAAATGTCTGTTTACGTTCAATAGAAAATAATTGGTCTACAGACTTATATGCAAACGTTCTATAGAAAATCATATCATATATCAGACTTTTTCTATAGAAATTCTATGGAGTTTTATCAAATGTTTTGCTATGGGGCAATGAGTTATCTTCGGGTCATACATTTCATCTTATGTTTCCGGGCAATTACAACCGATGTTGAAATGGAGTTAATGAAGAGCATGCATTAACTTCTGCGTTCAGTAATCTATATCACCATGCCTTAAATGTAGCAAATAGCCTATCACCACCTCGATTCTCTTACAGCGAACTTTATGTTGTGACATTTTATCCCGTGAAGTCTGGTTTGATTATCATGCCACTCACATGTTGCAGTTAAGTACGTGGCTATCTAACTGAAATTTCACAATCCCATTGACGTTGGGTTTAACGCACTTTACATGAGAACATAAGCTCAGTTATACCGGAGACACACAGCGTCACGAAACGAACGTCGCCTCGGAAGCATTAATTCACGAAGAAACATTCGCCTCAGGAATGCAACTGTACTTATTAGATTTCATTTCCGCTCACCGTTAAGGACGAAGCCGAGAGACTCATTCGGTAATTGTCAACACAACTGACAGTGAGAGATAGCCGGCGTGGTATCCCATTACCACAATATGGCTTGTATGAGGGCTGTTATGAATAGTGGGGAATTTTTCAACCCATAAAACTAGGGTCCACCTCGTGGAATCGAAGGTAGTGTGTTAACTTTTTTGTTGAGTGTGCCATGCTGGGCCAGCCCAAGCGGTCGGTGTGTGGTACGGCCCCCATGTGTGGACGAGTTTGTGTTGGATAAAGATCCTCGGCAAAAGAAATTTACTCGCGGGGGACACGGATTATTCTCACATTGACCCTTTCCAGTGTCATAATAGGACATAGAGTGAATCCTACTTCAACCGAATAACCAACGTCTCCGTGTAAAATTGTGGCACGGCTGTCAGCTAAAAGATATTTCTTGGTTCCAATGAATCCTATCGGAGAGACATTTGTGTTTCGATACCGTGTTGCTATTTCGAAGGCCTTAAAATATTAAGATAAGGAAGCACTTCTTTTATTATTGCCAATTACGAAAATGCCGTCCGATCTACAACCGTGATAACGGATAACCGATTTCCTTCGGGTCACGAAACAGCCATTCCCATAAGCGACTTCATGGTAACAGAGGCAGCGCCGTCACGTGGCAAGGAGTTAAGCAAGTCGTTTCTCCACACGTGCATTAAAAAATAATGACGTGACAGCGACTACCTGGGAAAACAATTTGCGGGTAGCCTTAGTTATCAACTTTCGATGCCGGAGGATGCGGGTATATTCTAAAGATATAATGTTGGTGGATATCGCTATCTTGTGCGCATAGTGTTGAGCGTTATTGTGTTGAGCCAGACAGGGAAGTGAATCGTACGCGAATGACATTCCCTGTGTAATTTATTATCGCCAAGTGTTTTCTACTCATACCTGTAGGTTATTAAAATGCTGAGAGGGAGCGGGTGGGGAGGTCGGGCCGGCACGAGTCCCGTATTTGCTTAAGGAGACAAAAACTGGAAGGGGGGGGGCGATTTTCACCATAAAAGGGCCGATAAAGTAGCTTCAATTCGCCATCTAGACAGGGCCTTTTGTAAAGTGCACAATAGGACCACCGCATGGCGCCCCCTATCGGCAAATAATTACAAACGGCCTAAGCCCCCATCAGTAGTCACACGGGAGAGTAATATGAGCCGAAGCAAGGGGTTTGGGCGTATTACCAGCTCTTTAACACCAGCATAATTCTCCAGACAGATCTTGTCACCCCCAAATGCGCTGATGGATGCGTTGGTTTGCTGCTGTACGGCCACCGCCGGGGCTTAACATTGAACTTGTTTCGAAGGTTCTCTTCCGCTAAAAAAATTACATGGAGTATAATTGATAAGACGGATCCTCTTATCTGCGCGAATGTCGACTATATTCTATAGGGTAAAGAACATATTATTGCACTTGGTTAACCCCATGTAATGACGTTCAAAAACCAAAAAAACATGCATTCAATGTTTAATTGAATAATCAAGTCGCAACATTTGACTATTTTCGGCCTGGTCATTATGTTATTTATTAAGCCTAATTCTTAATGTAGACAATATCCCAGCTTCGACCGCAACCAGCCGGCCAGACATTCTGTTGCATCCGATATGCAGTCGGCTCCACCATCGCACCCATTTCCTTCCCTTAGTCGCTAAGCACCCCAGCGACACGATTCGTAATGCCGGCCAGGTGTGGTTACGAGATAACAGATCCACATGCCGATATGTGGAATGACGGCCTCCCCGGCGTCCAGGTTTAATGTCCTTGGTCGGTGCCAACGACCGCCAGCCTGACCCCGGCACGGGATAGGCCAGTCAATGTCACGTGCTCAGTTAACGACGGCCCACCGTGCGAATTAGCGGGATCCTTGTCTCCTGACATCAACTTGACTGATGTTCTGGTAGTATTGCCAGCTGGCTGTTTGTAAGCTGCCATGATATGGTGCTTTATGGCAACGATATCAGTACACCTAATATCTTGATTTCTGGTCCCGCCCATGAGCCAAACTGACCGCGCCACTCGTGGGGTCTTCAGCGACCACGCGAGGATAACGTGACGCGTTCAGCGGGCAGCGCGATACTCTCTGTCACTAATTGGTCGTCTATGACGTCAACTGACTTGGTGAGTGAGTGGTAGAGAACAAGCACTCCAGGGACCATGTAGCAATGTAGGTGACGCACTCATTAACGCCAACTACGTCGGTAAGTACGGCATCGTACCGCCGGCAACGAAAACGAACCGGACCAGCGGAAGTTGATATGTGACGCCAAGATACCTTGGGTTGGCACACAGAAGCAAGGCCACAGTTGTGGAGGGGGAGTCTGTGCTGTGATGGATGGTAAGGGTGTGGTGTGTGGGTGTCGGGGTGTGGAGGGGGTAGGGGGTGGAGAGTGGGGGGGGGGGGCGACGATGAACTCTTAGGGTATGTACCCACCACGGTGGTGCCTTCATTAAGTGTGAATGGGTCACCCCGGCGGTCTATTCTCTTGGTGAGCCATGGACGTTCTGCTGGACTTGTAACAACCACACTTCTCGCTTTGCGCTTCACGTCTCTTCCTGTCTGTCCTCGCTTACGTTAAACATAACTTAAGAAAAAAGGGCGGTGGGAGGTCAGGGAATAAGGCTGGTGCCTTAGCAGCGTAACTTGATGAATCTTAAATACTAATCGTAATCATTATGACAGATAATAAATCATGGAAGACGCTTCAAGTACTCGGGCTGGGGTATATTGCCCTAGTAGATCATAATGACGTCACGCGTGTCAGTGTCTGGCGGGACTCGGCCACGTGACGCTCCCTGGGTCGTCGATGACGTCAACCAACTTGGTGAATGAGTGGTGAAAAACAAATGCTCTAGGGAACATGTAGTACTTAGGAGACGCCCTTATTAACGCCAAATATATAAGTAGGTACGGTATCGTAGAGCCGGAAAGGAAAGGCTGCCAGTCGGCAATGCCCACCCAGTGAGCAGGATACCTGGGGGCGTAGCAGGGGAAAGTGAAACCCCGCTATTAAGACCGCTGACGGGACAGCAAAAGTGGTCTCATTAGCGGGGTGTTCTCATTATCGAAACTTCCCCGATAATAAATGTTAGCTTTATTATCACTGAGATTATCACTGACGCCAACACAATGGGGCATAAGATGCGCGGGTGAGGGGGGGGGGGTGAGGGGGGTGGCGGTTATGTAGTACAAAAACAAGTACAGTCGCTGACGTCGTTTTATACGCATTCTGACATTGAACTGTGAACACCATCAGCATCAAGTCAGAATTAGGTATGAGTGAATAAAGCCCAACGGCTCGGCCAGTTCACAAGCAGTTAATTACTATTGACATGCCTGTTGAGCGCAATTTGTGTTTAAGATTTCAAATAAAAATGTCACTAGCAAAGCCATGTCCCTGATATAGCAGATCAACTGACGATGTCCGTTACTCTCTTTGTACCAATCGATGTTGGCCCACATACATACATCAGTCGGCAAGAGGGTTATACGTATCCTTTAATATGTAAAATAAACATTTTACTAAGAAAAAAAAGAGAGCCCGCTGCCGTGCCCCTGATATAACCCATCTGCCTTTGTACACATCCACAAATCCACAAATGCATTCACGGTCTCGCGTCACAAGAAAGCGGTTACTCTTTGTTTCAGGGCTCGCGACACATTGACTTCATTGGGGAAGAACAGTTCGTTCGATGCTTATTGGTGTGTCCACGAATTTCGAAAAACAAATGGTCGAAACTTCGGTGGTCGCATTAGTGCGGGTGAGTTCCATTGAAATTGATTGGTTGGGTCTGGTCTTGGTGGTATTAATGCCAGATTAGCGGGATGGTCGCATTAGCGGGGTTCAGGCTAATGTTAAATTACAGGCAAAAATTTGGGACTGAGAAAAAGTGGTCGGGGTGGTCACAATACCTGGGTGGTCTTAAAGCGGGGTTCCAGTGTACTTACATATAATAAATCACGAAAGATGCTTAAATCAGTCTGGCTCGAGGTACCCTAGTAGATCATAATGACGTTACGAGTGGTAGTGTGGAGAATATATGTCTCCACATGTTGAAGGAAAAGTTCCTCCAATACGAGCGCCTGTTGCCACAACAAATTGTTGGCATTGTATGCACAGAAAGCTTGATAATAGGGAGTATGGATAGCCGCAACAATAACATATGAATCACTGACATTGATTGTCAGATGTGCAACAATGCAAAGAGTGCAATGACCATGATGTCAACGAGAAGGATATTGGCGAAAGTATGAAAGTATGATATATAAAGCGGTACATATCTCTTTCGAACAGCAACCCTTGTATAAATGGAATGACTATGATATTGTTCTTTTTTTGCAACACAGGTGCTTGCCTGTTCCTAAGCTACCGGCTACTGTTCCAACCCTTGTAGCTACAGGTGGATACGTTGACCTACTCTTCCAATAACTCAGGAAGTGTTGATTTAGATCGATGGCAATATTGGATTCATGCTGTGCATGTCTTGTGTGTAGTGCCTTGTAGACCTATATAGGGAATTTCCTCTGTTATCAACCAAGAATAGCACCCTTTTCCATGTCTGTTTATGCTACATAACAGCGCATTCCGACGTCCGAATGAAATCCACTGTGTCGTTTACATTTTGCGGTAAGGATATTGAAAATATTGGGCATGTATTTTCGAATCATCTAGAAGTACAAACATTTTGGAGCGCTGTGGAACATTGGTTTAATTATGAAAAGCCAAAAATCCCTGATATTCTATTATGGGTTCATGGAAGCTACGGATTATGCAAACATCACTCTGGTGACTGCCAACAGTTTCATTTAAAAGATGAGGGGTAAGTGGCAGAAATTACTATTTGAAGGTTTCATCAGGTTGTTGAAAAATTATATATCTAGATTTTCGGCGATGGGTAAATAAATAAATAAATTGGCCATTTTGTGTAAACAGGCCTGGAGGAGATTAGCCCTTTGTGGTTGTTTTTTGCTTTTTTCGTGATTTTTGTGTGATCTGTTTTCTTGTCTTACTCTCTGGTGATGTTTAAATGATGTATTGTCTATGTCTGGTGATTGTATGATGTCTATTTATGTCAATAAAAAAACAGCTAAAATATTTACGCCGTCGGGTATTAAAGCGATAAATACTTATTATTATGACGTCGTACGAAGAAAGTTGTTATATATCATGATGGAAGGTTAGTGTGGTGTGCCATCGTTCCATTTTCTGGTTGCGATGAAGCTTGATGCACGGATGTCTTCGGTGCCAAACTGGCAGCATCTCAGTTAGCAGTATACATCTGCCCCTGGCCGGAACAGACGTCTATTGTACCTGTTTTATGGCCTCGTGGATGTCTTTCTTCTGCGTGGTCTGCAGTGGTCAAGGATGACGTGAGAGCGACGTCAAAGGACGCCTAAGCAACTGTATATTCTATTGGATTAACAGTCATCACATGAAAAGGCCTTCAGCCGTACGGCGCCCTTTAGGCTTGTGAAGTACCTTTGTCTGTTCGCGATATGCATCCCGGTGATCGACTTTAAAGATAGGATATATATACGGTTCCATCTAAAAATAGTGCAGTGTGGAGCCATCACCAGTATGACATGGCCTACTCAAACAAAATATCAGATATTGCCGTCAATGTAAAAGTGGAAAAGCAGTTTTGCTACGACATGGATGGACTGTTTTTGCTTACGGCAGACTACATTTTTGATTACTCGGCGGAATTCATGTTTCGCCATTGAAATTGCTCACCTTCGCTCTTTAGAGATGCGATTGCAAAGCGGCAGCGTGTTGACCCAGATCTCTCGCACGCGCTGCCATGGATAATAAGGCCTGCCCGCCAAGATGGCTGACTGAAATCCAGCTTGAGAGAGGATTTGTATTTATTAGCCTACATCTTCTTTAAGCGCTTATAATAAAGGGTAGTAACTCGTATACGTTAAATAATTATTTAAAATGTAAGTTTCATAGAATATTTTGTTTGAGAATGATACATTGATGCGGAAGTGACCAATGATGCATATCTATATACATGAAGATATATTTGCAAATATATATATATTTATATATATATATATATATATATATATATATACATTCATAATTCTCGAATATAACAAGATTTCTGCGCCGGGTATATCCACAATTTACATAACACCGCACATTGCGCCGATAAGGGGTCGCTTTCACAAAACGAATTCGTCGGTTAGTGATTCTGAGAATCTAGCCATACTTTTACAATACCATAGGGCCATCTAACGGCTGCATCTACAAACAACAGACACATTCTCGGATAGAAAGAGAGTGCTTACATAGACCAATTGATCAAAAATGAAATGGTATTTTTCCGGTGCAGACGTGATGGCCATATGGAGACTCCTACAACCGAACAACTGCGTCGAATTCACACGACACATCGACGAATAAAAGTGACTTTGCTATTGCCAATGAAGCGTTCAAATCGCAAATCGAGATCAGGAAGTTCGCTTCAGAACGATCTCTACCTGATTTTTTTTCTCACCCGCATTCCCTGAGGAAGCTAACGACTGGGTACGACACTTCATAAAATGAGCCCATGTGGCATCTTGAACACGCCAATGATGTAGATCAAGCGGAATTTACTAATAATGACGGAGTGTTTAACAAACATGGGATGACAGATGACCTGTAACCAATCTCAGATACATTTCCGCCGCCGGTTTCACTAGCTCACGAGTGTTTCACTTAAGCGAATTGAATCTTTCCCATGGGGAATGAACTGGAATGGGTTTGGAGTGGGTGATAGCCTTCTGGTTGATTGCTACGTTATTTCCCATGCCTCAAGTCATGACCTGTTCGTACTGAATACTGAATGAGCTTGTCCCAGTCAACTTTAATTGAACCATTTGGTGTTATGCTTGAATGTATGCCAAATCAATGAAAGGCTAATCTGCGTCACTAAATGTCGTTCTACTCCAGGCGTTATCCCGCAGATCAGTCAAATGTGTATTTCGTGGTTCATAACAACTTAATATCAATATTGTTTAGAACAAAAAGGTATTATCAGTCCTCCCTTTCGCAGTGTCCTTTCACAGCCCCAACGCACAGTCCCATTTCATGGTCCCCTTTTGCAGTCCCTTCTCAGTCTCATTTTAGTCCCGTTTCACAACCCCGTTTCGCAGTCCCCTTTCACAGTTCCCTTACAACAGTCCCCGTTCACGGTCCCACTTCACAGTCCCCATTGCCAGCCCCCTTTCGCAGTCCCCGTTTACGCTCCGCTTTCACAAGCTTGTATATGATCGCATCAATTCAAATGTTTAGGTTATGTGATTTTCCCGATAGCATAGACTGAAATAATCGGAGTTGCTTCTTGCAAATATCATCTGGCCAAACGAGAGACATGATCAAATGATCATGATCACGTCGTTTTATTCACCCACTGGCTAAAGTGAGCCAAGGAGCCTGTGAAATGTTAGTGAAAGGCCAGATAATTACCCGACGGCCCTGGTGATGGCGTGTGGCGAGAACAGAACGCGTTCATCAGCCTCGACAGCGCCGTCATCACCCGGTCAGGGGCTTCGAAGTGACCATGTGACCACTACAGTAGCCACGTAACATCCTCGGTGACAACGTGACATTTTTTAGAAGCACCACGTTTTGGTTGAAGATCACCATGACCCCTCCTCAGTGAACACCTGATTCAGAGCAGTAATTAGGGATTCATATCTGGACAGTTGTAGGTAGGGCATGACACGAAGGGGGAGGGGAGGGGGGGAGGAAATGCTTGAATCTTTTTGCGGGGGCGTTAGGTCGAAACAATATTAAACCCCCAGGGTGGCCGTCAGTCAAATTTGGGCTAAGAAAGAATTTGTTCTGACAATTATGTCGCTCTTAAAAAGTTAGAGAAACGCCAAGCGACTTTCATCTCATATAACTCTTCTCTGTGTCCCAGCTCATATTCTTGGGCTCCGAAGTAAATCAAGGCCGTCAACTTTTATTGAAGCACATTCTTATTTGTTCACCTTCAAGAAAACACACTGACGATTTATTTCCCTGTCTGGGTTAGCAGAATAACGCTTGACACCCGGCGTCAGAAACGTCTTCTGTATAAATCCGGAGCTAACCGGAGGCCTGCTAACGCGGTGAGCACCCTGTACGTGGGTGTTAGATTGATTCCTATTATTATCGCCTGGGGAAAAGCAAAGGCCCATTTAAAAATATTCCCCCACAGTAACTTTGACGAATCCCCAGGGAGCCATACATTGGGCGACAAACTACCTAAGTCGGTAAGATTGTGAACTGGTTCTGACAACCAGTTCTCAAAACTGCACTGCACCGTCGCTGAAGTCCCCACCATATCTTTATAATGAGGCACGTACGCGAAATAGCGTTTGTTCCAACCCCTCCGGGCGGGGGGACACGAGAGAGGGTCACATCATGTTAAGTCACCATCGGAAAAATGTTCCTTATGTAAATTTTCTTTGTTCTCGACGGTTTTTGCAGTACCTACATCGAACCATTCGCTTTGTACGGACCAAACCTGCTTATAATGCAATATTCGGGAGAGGCGAAAACAAGTCAATCAAGGGTGCTTTAGACTTATGTCAAATATATGAAATATCTTCCTACCGCTGAAAATGCCCCAGACAATTATTTCCCGGAAAGAATGCTATATTAGTGCCTGCACTTGTGAGATCTCACCGCCAGATAATTCATATAATAGCCATAGCTACTGTAATGGAGCCGCGTATGGGAGTGGCTGTATCCGACGGAAATTGGCTATCCGTTATAACGGCTGTAGACCAGACGGCATTTCCGTAATTTGACATCGGGAAAGTGTTTCCCTATTTAACATCTTAAGGCGGTTTAGATAACAGCACAATCAGGACATGAATATGTCTCCGGCGCGATGCCACCGGATTGGTTGAGACAAGGAAATATCATTGTTCTCAGATTGATCATTTAGCTAACAGCGGTGTTATAACTTTATATCAGCTGATAGAAATTGGTGGTTTCGTTGCAGTAAAGTTCTTTAGCCACTGTATGTCATATCGCGATAATGGGAAGGGTCAAAGTACAGAAGGGCCATGTTTCTTGGAATAATGCCCACGGATCCTCTTGCAAAGCAAAACATGGGATCTATATGCTACGTGGGGCTCGAACCTCGCGCCTTTCCAATGGGATGGCAAAGCAGAAATTTCTTGACAATAGCCGAACGTTAGTCCAGTGGGTGACCTCTTGTTGGCGGGGATAACATTATTTTTGTGCCAAACCAACTTTTGCCTACAAATCTTATACAAGCCATACTGTGGTAACGGGATACCACCCATAGGGACTCTCACTGGCAGGTTCGTGAACAATTACCGAATAATTCTCTCGGCTTCATACTTACCAGTGAGTGAGAGAAATGCAATCCGATAAAAACAGTAGTAGTCCTGAGGTCAAAGGTTGGTTTTTCATGAATTCATGCTTCCGGTGCATTTCCTGGACAAAAGCAAAGGCTCGTTTAAAAATAACCCTCTACAGTCAATTTGACGTCGCGTAGCAGACGAATCCCCAGGGTGCCACGCATTAGGCGAGACACCACCTAAGTTGGTTAGATTGCAAACTTGTTTTGTGACAACCAGTTCTCAAAACTGCACTGCACCATCGCTGAAATAACCACCATCTCTTTATAATGACGCACGTATGCACATTAGCGTTTGTTCGAACCCCTCCGGGTGGGGGACCCGAGAGGGAGTCACGTCATGTTAAGTCACCATCGGAAAAATATTTCTTAGATATATCTTTCTTTGTTCTGGCGGTTTTCGCAGTACCTACATCGAGGGATTCACTTTGTACGCACCAAAGCTGCTAATGGATAATGGGACATTCAGGAGAGGCGAAAACAAGTCAATTGATGGGGCTTTGTAGACTTGTGTTGATCTGGCTTAATGGCCAAGATTTTGAAACCGATAACAGCTCTTCGGATCATATATTTGATCGTATGTTTTCAGGGTACTTAAACGCAAGGCATTATTGAAAAGTATGCATTCATTCTTACCATGCATTAGAAACCCGGTTCACCATGCTTTCAACATCGTGTCGAACGGCCTGTATACCACCTATCGGTCAATAGTACTTATGCTAATGTTTATTGTTGACTTTTATATACCAACGCTAAATAAAACTTTATTTTATCTTATCGTATGTTATCTTGCTTATATTATTAACAGCACAAAACCTTCAAATATTTTCTGCAACACTAAGTTTTCTTCTTTATTTATGATTCTTCTCAAACCATTAAGTAAAGAATGTTCGTTTTACCGCATGTGACATTCCTATGGAGCTGCCTACTAATATAAGGAAACACAATTGAAAGCATACATTCAAATGAGATAAAACTGAGGCAAAATGGTTTCTGAACGCGAGGTAAAAAATTTTTTTATTAAGCATCTTTTCGTTCTTATGACAACCATCACATCTGTTAGACGATTGCATTCTGTAATTCACTGCGATTTTACCGAATATTAAGCTAAATACAGCTGGAGAACATAGTTTCAAATAATTAAGCTAACGTTTACGCTACTTATATGTTGACCAACTAGTCTTAGTAATCCTATGTTTCATATGAGGTGTGGTAAGGTCGGTCCCGCCGAAAACACGCACAAACACATTAACGTCGGCTTAAGGCAAAAACATAACACGGGACGTTGGTAGTTGATAGTTGGAGACAGGGGCGGGACGCCATGGATCGCCGCGGGGTAAGTATTTCGTATCCAACCCGGAGCATTGTGCGGGTTAGGAAGAGGAGAGGATCAGAGGTGTGGGTGGTGATGAGGGTGACATTTGTCTTCTGGTGGGAGGGGTGGGTACATGACTCCGCTTCCACCATCGGGGTGTCTGGATCCATCTCCACGTGATCCCTCACAGCCACGTCACAGCCACAGCCATAGCAACCGAGCATAATCTTATAATTTTCCAGATACTTTATTCATCCTGCCCCGCCCCCGCAACAGTCGATCGCACTCATCGCCGTCCTCCTCCTCTAGGCCATCGACCCTGACCTATTCCTATTTAATTCTGCCACTTCACCACCATCAGCCCCCCCCCCCCCCCCACCCCTGCCCTTGCACCTGAACTTGGAACGGACAGCGACAATGACAATGACAGCGGACGCTGCACAATCTCGCGGCTGACTGTCACGTGCAAGGGGGTGATGCTGTAGTCGGAACTTATTAATGATCGTGTCGGGGTTGTTGTCAGCCCGGTGGTGGCGTAGGACAAGCCGCGCCAGTTTGTTACTTTCCCGCTGACTCCGACGGCGCATTAACCCGTCAGGTCGCGGTGTAAAACGCACGTGGCTTCACGATATTACGTCTAATGTTTATAATCAATATTCACTCACCGTAGAAGATGTGGTTAGAGTGCGTGAAACGACGGTTGTATGAGTAGTAAGGGGACGCGAGGGAGGGGACCGGGTAGGGTAGAGGGGGATGGTGCATTAGGTGGCAAGGGGGCCGTTGACTTTACAGTATGAGGCAATGATTACTTCTTCATACATTCTGTCACCCGGTTGACATGGTGCTCCATCTTTCTGACAGATTAATTTTCAGATTTGTTTTTGGTTTGTTTTTAGTTTTGCATAACGACCACGATAGTTCTTGATTTTATGTTATCATTATTACTATTATTATTGTTATTATTATTACATGTATTATATTGCATACTAACAAATATAAGGTATTTAAACATATATATTATTCTTAATAGAGCAATACATAAGTTTTTTTTGTAAACGATGATTTAGGAACATATATTTTGCAACAATTAAAAACAGCGACGTCTCCGACATTACCTTATTTTTGTTGCGATATTGTCACTATGGGGAGATGATTGTGGAAGCAGCCATCATCTGCACTTTAGAAGTTTTTAACGCTAGAAGGACTCCTTTTGAGTATTATCTTGCATTCTCTCATTGAGAAACCTGTGTTCTGATCGAGCTGTCGATTAATGCTATGCTTATTGTAATTCTGGTCACACTGAAATATCTCATAATTTGATATTGAACACTGTGTCCTGACGGGGATTCATCCGCACACCGTCAAGCAATTTATTGAATTATGTGCAGGGGGACAGGAACAGATAGAAAGGCCCCCAAAAAATATCTTTATATAATCGAAAATATTTTGGATTCGTGGTCTTTTTCTGCCCTGAGTGAATGTGAGCGGATGTGACTTCCTGAATGCGAATGAAATAATTCGCGTTGACACGCAAGCTCGTTGGAGCCGCCCAATATCACCTAACATGACATGTCCGAATGAAGGGTGCTTTATCCGCTAGGCAGCGCTTCGTGGGGATCCTTGCTGGGGGCCTGCAGCATTATTAAGCTTCACGAACAATGTTCATGGCATTACCTGTTAACTTATTGCCAAGGCGATATTTGTACATGGTAATTGTAGAACAGGTGCTTTCGCACGAAATGTCATTGTGTAAGAATTTTCTTTCTCAGCGTATAGCACATGACTGGAGGCTGGCTCCCCGACTACACCACTGAGTTGTCCGTTGTGGCCGGTGCCCAGCTGGTGTTGCGTCACCTTGGGAACAAACACATACGAGTTAGGACCGAGTGCGGCATGTGAAATTGACACGTACGCACCTGTGAGAGTTAAGGGTGAGCGATAAAGGGAGGACATAGCTGATCACGACAAGAACCGCCCCTTTGCAATGCAGCTTCGAAATTACCAAATTGCCATGTCACCAAAATCGTTTTGTCTAGCATTTCCCTACTTGTTCGTGTTGGCTCTTTGAGAAATGCGTCTCCTATTATATCTTGATGTATTTAAAGACAATGCCTGGAATACGAATCACTACTCTTGTGACGTAAAAGACAATAACCGCATTAACATTTGCCTTCCACAGGCCGCATGCGTTGTTTTGGCACAATTGAGACGCAAACTCATTAAAACAATAAGGGCAATCAACACACGTCTAAAGCACCCTTATCTGACTTGTTTTCGCTGTTCTGGATATCGCATTATAAGCAACTTTGGTGCATACGAAGCAAATGTAAGCAAATGTCAATGTAAGTGCTGCAAAAACCGCAAGAGCCCAGAACGTTTTCCAATTCCCATTGAATGTTTGTTTCCGACGGTGACATCTTTTTATGACTCCCACGCGTTTGCTCTGGTCCTAGCGTGCGTACATGCCTCATTATCTAGAACCAGATTGGGACTTTATGCAGCTGGGGTACAGTGCAGTGCAGATTTGAGACTTGCTGTCTGACAGCTTTGTGCATTTTTCTCGCTCAATGTATTGTGCTCTGAGAACTCGTCTGATAAGCCAAGTCAGATTTACTATTATAGTAAGACCTAGAAAAGGCCTTTTTTTCTCCGGTACGGTAATGATAATAGTACAGCTAGTCTTCACAGGGAGGGGGTCCGCCGCGCTGTCACACCTCTGCATAGCTACGCGAGACCGGTTTTCTGTTTGAACGAGATTAGAACAAGAGTCCCTCGAATTGATATAGTAACAATATCGTGCGCTAAAAATGTCGCAGGAGCATTTTCATTAATACTGGTCTTCATGGTATTATGTATGAACACCATTAGAGACCTTAGAGCATAGTACAGCTCAATTAGTTCTAACCATGCGACTCTCACCCCCCCCCCCCCTGCCCCCTGCCCACTGAGGAACTTTCTTTGGCATTGCAAGCCCGATTAACATAAGATTGTTCACAAACATTTAACAATTGATTGACATGCCATGGACGTCGTGGAAGTCACAATTATGAAGCAGATTGTTCTTGTGTGCGTACTTGCAAATATCTCCATTATGATGTCCATCATAAGCTCTATGAAGTCGGCCTCAGAATTACTTGAAGCATATATTAACATATACCTAGGACAATATTGAATATATAATTCAGGATGAGACGGGATGGTTTGATATGGGATGAACCTTCAAACCCTTGGTTGGTACCCGGATCAGGGGTCAGGTCGTCCGTGGGGCACATCACGGCTTAGCGTTCTGTCTGCTGCCCCCCTCTCCCCCACTCACCCCGTATGGGGGACCAATCTATGAGCGGGTCAGAGAATGCATGGGTGCCAGGGATGGTGAGAGTGGCGACAGCGGGCGGGGTTCGGAGAGGGAGCGGAAAGGGCCGCGAGGCGGCGGAGAGGTGGAGATGGAATGAGGCTCTGATGACGGTGCCTCGGCCGGCCCTCCAAACTACCCCTTACGGAGTATACATCTCGGCCAATCCGCTCCGTTGTTCCAGTAGCAAAGTGCTTTTTTAATCCCTTTACATTTCGAGCGCACAGCAAATTATGAACCATTATTTTTATCTCGCCATAACAGTGGACCGGTGGCTACTTTCCGTATCTCTTGGTCGCCCCATACACTACGACAGCCAGAGGGTCAAAATAAAGCATAAAAAAGAGGCAAAAAATGGGCTATCATCATCATCCACGTGATGCCCTCGCCATTGTTCGGCCCGATTTGCGTATCTTTGGTAAAAGTCACCTCGTTACGTATGCTGAGTTTAACCTGTGCCTTAGGCGTGCTGAAGCAAAATTCTTTAGATCTGCCGGTCCCTGGTGGAGAGCGGAATAGGAAAGGAGTGGGGGTGACGGGGGTGGTATATGAGGACCCATCTCATCGCCAAGCTGTCTCACGGACCATTAGAGTAAAACATTTATCAGCCGGCGATAGTTTTTTCCGACACGGTGTCTCAAGTCGCTGCTTCCACATGTCCCGGTGAGACAGAAAGCCCTGTGCCAGTCACTCCTCTCGCGACAAGCGTTCCTTTGGCGTTGATGAATCGAGGATTTTAACGCATGCCATAAAACTTGACTGCTAAATGAGTGAAAAGAAGAAAATGTCGCCCGTCGTGAAGCCATTCTGGCCGTGATGTAACGTCCAAGCAACAGTGTTTCTCGGGCTTCGATAACTGCATCCCCAGATAAAGGTCATTATTCCCTTCGCTATAAACGAGATGTTGCCAAGAAGTGCAAATATCGCTACTTTCGAGCTATTTTGGTTTTAACGTCAGATTTATTGCGAATCCCGTTTCAGCTGATATATCATAATAAAGATATCAACACGACTTTTGTGTAATAACTGTCAACGTTCATCGTTTATCTCGCTATAATTCACGGAACTAACTACGCTGTATATTATAGAGATAACCTCGCGAGTCGTAGATTCAGTTTCGTGGACGGCATGTCTCTAGTTACCATAAAGCATCTCCATGAAGCAAAATAATGATGGGTGGGCGACGGGTATGCCTTGTTTGCGTGGAGTAAAAAGGTATCACGGATTATATGGATATAATGCTCCTGTCAGTCCTGACTGCGTTATGGGCGACATTCTCCGTCTGAGATAACGTTAATGACGAGAACTTAACGGTGTCCTCAGCAAGAATCGTTGACTGCCTCTGCATAATCGTTATTTTCAGCGCCACCTCCTGGCAACATGAAGAACACAATGACCTCTTTTCGGGTCATATATGTCATATGTTTCCGGGTAAGTCAGGCTCACGATGAAATGAAGTTCGTGAAGAGCGTGCATTGATTCCTGCGCGAAATAGGTAGATCTGACCAAGCCATAAATGTTCGTTCGCTGCAATCATCGTATCACAACTCCGATTCTTTTAAGCGAAATTGATTTTGATCAATTTTATCCAGTGAAGTCTGTTTTGACATCCATATATTGCAGTTAAATTTCGGTGATTACTATGCTAATTACAGCTGGGCAACATATATTCACATAAGTTTATGGTGACATGTAAGCTACCAATATGTTGACCAACAGTGTTGATATCTCTTTGCGAACATCCAGCGCACAACTCACTCTAAGTAATGTGCGGTTGGCCGGAAACGCGCACACAAGCATTATACCGTTTGTGTTGGATAAAGATCCTCTGCAAAAGAAAATTACTTCCGAAGACATTGATTATTCGCGCATTGACCCTTTCCATTATCGTGAGAAGACATAGATCGAATCCTACTTCAACCAAATAACCTCGTCATCCCAGATTATATATTCAAGATCGTCATAGGTATGTGCTAACATCGCTTCAATACTGCAGTATTGAATAATGCAATACTGCATTAACGGAAGACTTTCAACTTCTGAGATAATATTAATAAAGATAATTTAACGGTTTGTGTCCTGAGCCAGAATCGCGGACTTCCAATTCATAATGTAAACACATACAGTGATTTTAGTGCCAAATCCTAGCCGAGATTTTGAAACCGGTAAACATCTCTTCGGATTATATATTTGATCATATGTGTTCAGGGTAATTAAACGCACGAAGAAGTGGCATTAATGAAGAGTATGGGTTCATTACCATGTATGGGTAACCGATCACCATGCCTTCAACATCGTGTCGAACGACCTGTATGCCATCTATCAGTCAATAACGCTTGTCCTAATGTTTATTGTTGACTTTTATATACCGACGTCAAATAAAACTTTATCTTGTCTTATCGTATCTTATCTTATCTTATATTATTAACATCACAACACCTTCAAATATCTTCTGCAACATTGAGTTTTCTCCAATCATTTTAGCTTCTTCTCAAACAATTGAGCAAAGAATGTTTGTTTCATCGCATGTCACATTCGTATGGTGCTACCTACTAAGATGATGAAACACAATTGAAGCAATAATTGATAAAACTGAGGCAAAATCGTTCCTGAAAGCGAGGTAAACTTTTTAGGAAGTATCTTTTCGTCATCATGATAACCATCACATCTGTTAGACCAACCACTGCATTCTCTAATTATCTGCGACTTTACCTAACATTAAGCTAAATACAGCCAACTAATCTTAGTAACCTTATTGTATATGGTGAGGTTTGTTTCAATTTTCCAAACAATGTGATTACTAGTCACAAATATTGCTAAGAACTGGTTTAACCTGAAATGTTACGAATCGAATGTAGCTGCTTTATCTTGCCATTGGAAATAAACGCGTGTAATCGACAACTACTATGTTGAGCCACAGTGTTGATATCTCTTTGCGAATGCACAACTTACTTCAGGTAAGGTCCGTCCAGCCGTCAACACCCACAGACATACTAACGTCGGGTTTAGGCAGACAAAAAACACCGGACGACTTATATCATGATTTTTGTGCGAAATTGGAGCGGAGGAAAACCTTTCGGACTGGGGAAGTTACTTTAGCATTGGGGTAGTTTCTTCATCTAGTATGCGTTATGGCAACCACGGCTTCTGATATATGGCATAAACAAACCACACATGAGAGATGGGAGTTCTATAATTAATAAAGCGTTACGGAAGTCGCCGGGTTAGTCACGGGCTCATGGCTATCCTACAGCCCCTAAGCTCCTGTGTCTCGATGGATGTGTATAGGCCTTCAGTGCGGCAAACCAGAGCAACGGCTGACCTGGCGACACCCGGCCCCACCCAACCCGCCTGTAATTGACGACCGAATGATGATGCTTCCTGCATGAGCTCTGACTACGGTCCTGTCAAGTGATGCGTCCCCCATGGAGGTCCCGATCATGTGTCATACGGGGCAGTTCACTCTCTATGTACAGGCCTCGCTTCCATCTGCAGTATGGGTGGGGCTAATGTGGGTGGGATGTGGTGTGGCGTAGTGGGTGGTGGGCGGGATGTGGTGTGGCGTAGTGGGTGGTGGGCGGGATGTGGTGTGGCGTAGTGGGTGGTGGGCGGGATGTGGTGTGGCGTAGTGGGTGGGGGGCGGGATGTGGTGTGGCGTAGTGGGTGGTGGGTGGGATGTGGTGTGGCGTAGTGGGTGGTGGGGGGAATGTGGTGTGGCGTAGTGGGTGGTGGGCGGGATGTGGTGAGGCGTAGTGGGTGGTGGGCGGGATGTGGTGTGGCGTAGTGGGTGGTGGGCGGGATGTGGTGTGGCGTAGTGGGTGATGGGCGGGATGTGGTGTGGCGTAGTGGGTGGTGGGCGGGATGTGGTGTGGCGTAGTGGGTGGTGGGCGGGATGTGGTGTGGCGTAGTGGGTGGTGGGCGGGATGGGGTGTGGCGTAGTGGGTGGTGGGCGGGATGTGGTGTGGCGTAGCGGGTGGTGGGCGGGATGTGGTGTGGCGTAGTGGGTGGTGAGCGGGATGCGGTGTGGCGTAGCGGGTGGTGGGCGGGATGTGGTGTGGCGTAGTGGGTGGTGGGCGGGATGTGGTGTGGCGTAGTGGGTGGTGGGCGGGATGTGGTGTGGCGTAGTGAGTGGTGGGCGGGATGTGGTGTGGCGTAGTGGGTGGTGGGCGGGATGTGGTGTGGCGTAGCGGGTGGTGGGCGGGATGTGGTGTGGCGTAGTGTGTGGCGGGCGGGATGTGGTGTGGCGTGGTGGGTGGTGGGCGGGATGTGGTGTGGCGTAGTGGGTGGTGGGCGGGATGTGGTGTGGCGTAGTGGGTGGTGGGCGGGATGTGGTGTGGCGTAGTGGGTGGTGGGCGGGATGTGGTGAGGCGTAGTGGGAGGTGGGCGGGATGTGGTGTGGCGGAGTGGGTGGTGGGCGGGATGTGGTGTGGCGTAGTGGGTGGTGGGCGGGATGTGGTGTGGCGTAGTGGGTGGTGGGCGGGATGTGGTGAGGCGTAGTGGGAGGTGGGCGGGATGTGGTGTGGCGGAGTGGGTGGTGGGCGGGATGTGGTGTGGCGTAGTGGGTGGTGGGCGGGATGTGGTGTGGCGTAGTGGGCGGTGGGCGGGATGTGGTGTGGCGTAGTGGGTGGTGGGCGGGAGGCGATGGTTCTCTCCTGGGGGTTGATCACCGCGGAGTTTGGATTCCGTTTCCAACATTGAGCATTGTGTGGGGTGAGAAGAGGAGGGGGACAGAGGTTGGGGTGTGGTGGTGGTCAGGGTGACATTTGTCTTCCGGCGGGAGGGGTGGGTACGTGACCCCGCTTCCCCCATCAGGGTGGCTGGATCATCAACCCTCACGCCACGCCACAGCCACAACCTTAGCCTACGAGCAGCCACCTCTGTCACCTCCCTCTCATCATTTTTTGCAGATACTTTAGCCATCCTGCACCCGACCCCACCTACATTGGATCATCCCCTCCCGTCCTCCTTCTCTAGGCCATCGACCCTATCCTATCCTGCTCAACCCCGCCGCTCCCCCACCCCCCCGCTCACTCCTGCACCTTACTGAGCTTAGAACGAACAGCGGCAACGACATAAATAGTTGACGCTGAAAAATCTCGCGGCAGACTGACACGTGCAAAGGGGGGACGCTGCAGCCGGAACTTATTAATGATGGTGTCGGAGCTGTTGTCAGGGTCGGGTTGGGGGAGGACAAGCCGCGCCAATATGTCACTTTCCCACTGGCTCCGGCGACGAATAAACCTTTCAGTTCTCGGTGTAAAACGCACGTGGCTCCACGATAATACGTCTTCTACTTATAATCAATATTCCCTCACCATGGAAGATGTGATTAGAGTGCGTGACGGTGTACGGGGAGTAAAGGGGGAGTGTAGCGTTAGAGCGTGGGGCAGTGGGTGGCAAGGGCGCCGTTGACTTTGCCGTGTAAGCCACTGATTACTTCTCCATACATTCTGTCACCCGGTTGACATGGTGCTCCATCTTTCTGTCAGATTAGTTTTCAGAAGAGTTTTTGGTTTGTTTATAGTTTCGCAGAACGACAAATTGTAGCCCAACACGACACGGCTTAAGAATATCATAATTTGTTTATGTTATTATTGTTATTACTATTATTACAAATATTATTATTGTTAATACTATTAATACATTTATCATATTGCATACTAACTCTAATATATGTACTAACTGTAATATATTTCAAACATTTATATTATACTTTTAGTTGAAACAAATAAGTAATAAACCATACATTACTTTACTTTTGTAAACGATGATTTAAGAACATATATAGTGCAAAAAATTAAACCAGCGAATTCTCTTACATTTAGTTTGTTCGTGTGTTGCGGTACTGTGACCGTTGGGGAGACGATTTAGGAAGCAGCCCTCACCTGCACGTTAAGGTTTTTTAACGTTTGAAAAACTCCTGGTGGGTACTGTCCCATATTCTCTCAATGAGAAAGCTTTGCTCTGATCGTGCTGTCGATCAACCGAATGTTGATTGCAATTCTGGTCACATCCAGCGAGCCCCATCTCCTGAAATATATCATAATTTGAAATCGTTTGTCATACAATTTGCTCATTTAGTCTTCTGAACAACACCGTTGTGACTGTCAAGACATGTCGAACACTCTGCCATGCCGGGGTTTCATCAGCACGATGTCAAAGAATTTATTCAATTATGTGCAGGGAGACAGGAACAGATAGAAAGGCCCACACAAATATCTTTAAATTATCGAAAATATTTGGGATTCATAATTTTATTTGTCATGAGTGGATGTGAACGGATGTGACATCCTGAATGCGAATGAAATAATTCGCGTTAACACGCACGCTCGTTGGAGCCGTCCAATATCGCCTAACACATGACATGCCCGACTGAAGGGTGCTTTATCCGCTAGACGGCCCTGCGTGGGAATAGTTGCTTGGGGCGGGGGGGGGGGGGGGGGGGGGCTGCAGCGTTATCAAGCTTCACGAACAATGGTCATATCATTATATGTTAACGTATTGCCAAGGCGAGTTTTGTACATGTTAATTGTAGAACCGTTACTTTCGCACGAAATGTCATTGTGTACGGGTTTGTTTCTCAGCGTGTAGCCACCAAAACTGCTACTACTAAAAGCTGGCTCCCCGACTACACCAGTGTCCGTTGTGGCTGGTGCCCAGCTGGTGTGTCGTCACCTTGGGAACAAACATAACCCATTTAAGACCAAGTGCGGCATGAATTATGGACACGTGCGCACTTGAGGGAATCAAGTGTGAGCAATAATGGGTTAACATAACATATCACCGCAAGAACCGCCCGCCCGCGAGGCAGCTCTGACCACATTGCAATGTCAGCAAAATCGTTTTGTTCAACATTTCACTTCCGGCTATTGTTTGCTCTTGAAGCAATGCATGCCCTGTTACATATTCATATATTTAAAAAGACGAATCCCTACTGTCATGACGTAGTACACAATCACAGCATTATATATTTTCCTTTCAAATGCCACGTGCGTTCGTCCAGCAAAATCGGGAAGCTGTATTTTGTTCGCAACACACGTCTAAAGCACCCTCAACTGACTTGTTTTCGCTGTACTGAATATCGCATTATGGGCAGCTTTGGTGCGTACGAAGTAAATGGCTCATTGTAAGTACTACAAACACCGTTATAGCCCAGAAAGTCATAGATTTCCCAATTAATATTTTTCCGATGGTGACTTGACAGTATGTGACTCCCTCGCGTTGGCCCCCCGCCCCCCCCCCCCCACTCCCCCCCACCGGGTTTGCACACATCCTAGCTTTTATATATGTCTCATTATAGAGAGTTGTTATGGGATCTCATGCAGCGGCGGTGCAGTGCATTTTTGAGACTGGACCAAAAAGAAGATCGCAATCTAATTGTTTGGGGAATGCTTTAGTGCGTTGGTGTCCTGTGGACTCGTCTGCTACGCCAAGTCAAATTTACTGTAGACAAAGACGTAAATTTCTTTGTTTTCCCCGGGGGGCGATAATAAGAGGGGTAAAGCTAGTCTTCACAGAGAAGCGCTCCCCACGCTATCACGCATCCGTATAGCTACGTGAGACTGGTGTGAACGAGATTTGAAGATATCTTGGAATTCATAAGGTAACGATATCGTTTGTGAGAATTTTCTTTATCACCAGTCAAGGTGTTAAGTACGAACATCATTAGACACCATAGAGGTTAATAATGGTATATTACCTTCACTCCCCCCCCCCCGTCCCCCGACCCGGAAAGAGAACTTTCTTGGGCATTGAAATATCAGAACTACGAAGCAGATTTGTCCTCATTTGACTACTTGTGAATATCTCCATTATCATGTCCACCATTAGCTCTATGAAGTCTGCCTAAGAATTACTTGAAGCAATATGAACACATACCTATGACGATCTAGAATATATAATCTAGGCTGACGAGGGATGATTTGATGTGGGGATCGGTGGTTGGTATCCAGATCATGGGTCGGGTCATCCAGGAGGCTCATCGGGGCTTGGCGTTCTGTCTCCCCTCTCCCAATCCCCCAGGCTGGGAGACCAATCTATGAGCGGGTCAGAGAAGGCATGGGTTTCGGGGATGGTGAGGGTGGCTTCGGCCGATGGGGTCAGAATCTTGAGCGGGTAGGCCGGGGAAAATTGCGACGAGGTGGAGATGTAATGAGGCTCTGATGACGGTGCCTGGGCCGGCTCTTCAAACTGCCCCTTAAGGAGTATAAATCTCGGCCAATCCTCCCCGTTGTTTCAACAGCAAAGTCCTATTTTAATCCCCTTATCCTCCGGGCGCCCAGTAAATGATGACCCATTGTTTTTTTATCTCGCCTCAACAGTGGACTTGTGACTACCTTCCGTATTTCCTGGTCGAGTCCAACCCTGGAACATCCAGGGGGTCAAAATAAAACATAAAGAGAAGGGCAACGCTGGCAACGCTGTCATCACCAACCACGTGATATCATCGGCATTGTTCGAACCGATCAGCCTACGTTCGGTAAAAAGTCATAAGCGGCCTCTCCGTCACGTGAGCCGAAATTAAGCTGTGCGTTAGACGTGGTGGAGTAAAACGCATGAGATCTGCAGGTCAATGGGAAGAGCGGGGTTGGGGAAGCAGTGGAGGTCACGGGAGGTGATATATGTCGATCCAAATCATCCCCGTCCTGTCTCACGGACCATTAGAACGAAACAGTTAACAGCCGGCGATAGTTTTCTCCGGCATTGTGTCTCACGTCGCTGCTTCCACATGTCCCGGTTAGACAGAAAGCCCCGTGGCAGTCACTCCTCCCACGACAAACGTTCCTTTGGCGATGATGAATCGAAGATCTTAGCACATGCCGTAAAACTAAGAATCAGTAACAGGTATTTATTTATTGCATATTAAGCATATAAGCGGGCACACAGAGAATAGTTATATCGGCTGAAGATTGCTTGACGGTTCACCAATTCTTTAAGACCGACATAATTCTTAGAACAAATCTTGTTCGTCCAAATTCAACTGACGGTCACCGTTAGGGCTTAACGTTGAAATTATTTTGACCTACCCCCCGCGAAAGAACATTGAGGAAGTTTCCCTTCGTACCACGCCCTACCTACAGCTGTCAAGATAAAAATCCCCCATTACAGCGCTGAATCACGTGTTTACCGAGGAAGGGTCGCTTTGTCTTCCACCAACAGGTGGCGCTTCTACAAAATGTCACGTGTTCATTGAGGATGTCATGTGGCTACTGTCACAGTGGTGGTCACATGGTCACTTTTGGGCCCCTGACCGAGAGGTGACGGCGCTGTCGAGGCTGATGAACGCGTTCTGTTTTTGCAACGCAAAATCACCATCTCGCAGGCTCCTTGGCCCAGTTTAGTCAGTGGGTGCACAAAACGGCATAGAACGTCAACTACAAATCATTAGACCATGTCAGTTGTTTGGGCAGATGATATTTGCAAGAACCAGCTTTTATTATTTCATTCTATGCTATGGAGACACTCGCATAGGCCACACATTGGAATTGAGGCGATGTTTCCTTATAATAACTAAAAGAACTCGGTTGGGACTGCGTATGGGGACTGAAAGTACTGTGAAAGACGACTGTGAAAGGGGACTGTGAACGGGGACTGAGGAAGGGGGCTGCAACACGTGATTGCGAAATGAGATGGTAAACTGAGACTGAGAAGAGACTACGAAAGGGGACCAAAAAAGGGACCATGAAAGGGGACTGTTAATGGGGACTGTAAATGGGGACTGCGAAAGAGAGTCTTTACTGCCTTTGGGTTTTAAGCATTATTTATTTTAAGAGGTTAACGAATACACATGTGAATGATCGGAGGGATAACGTCTGGGGTAGAACGACCTTCATTGACTTCCATTGGATGGCGCAGCTTAGCCTTCCATTGGTTTGGCATACATTCAACCATACATAATAACACCAAATGGCTCAATTAAAGTTGACCGTGACAAGCTCATTCAGCATTCAGTACGAACAGGTCATGAATTGAGGCCTGGGAAGTAACGTAGCAATCAACCAGAAGGCTCATACCCACTCCACACCCACTCCAGTTCATTCCCCATGAGAAAGAATCCTTTGGCTTAAAGTGAAACACTTGCGAGCTAGTGAAACCGGCGGTGGCAATGTATCTGAGAGCGGTTACAAGCCATCTGTCAACAATTCCGTCCTTATTATTATATTATTTTGCTTGATCTATGTCACTGGCATGTTCGGGAAACCAACTGGGCTCATTTTCAAATGTCGTTTCCTACCCTGCCGTTAACCCCCTCAGGGAAAACGCGTGAAAATAAATCCCGTGGTATCGTTCTGAAGTGACCTTTAACTTTCAGGTGGCGATTTACGATTTGAACGTATCACGTGACTCGTCATTAACAATAGCAAAGCCACTTTTATTGGTCGAACTATCATGTGCATTCGACGCACCCGTTTGATTGTAGTAGTCTCCATATGGCCATCCCGACTGCATCGGCTACCTACTGCTTCATTTCTGACCTCATAGTCGATATAGGCACTTGATCTTTCTACCCGGGAATGTTTCGGTTGACGATATGGCATGGAAAACGTATGGTCAGATGATCAGACTAATCCACGAAGTCGTTTTAAGCAGGGGACGCCAGGTCTGTGCAACATGCAGTGGTATGTGCATTTTCAATGTACCAAGTGCAAACATATTTTAATCTTCCACAATTAGGAATATAGATATGTATTTGCATATATGCATAAATAGTTGCAGGTAAATATATGTTCATCTTTGGTGTCTTCCGAATCAGTATATCCATCGCAATAAACTATGTGCCGTGCGCCCTAAATATGTAATAATACATAAAATCTAATAACATTTAATACAAGCGCTTCAAGAAGAAATAGGTTCATAAATATAAATACTCTCTCGAGCTAGGTTTTTAGTCAGCCGTCTTGGCGGGCAGGCTCCATTGTCCTTTATAGGACGTGCGACAGAACTGGGTTGACACGACTTGCAATTCCATCTGTATAGAGTGAGGGTGAGCAATTTAAATGGCAAAACAGGGATGCGCCGAGCAATCAAGAACTTAATCTGCCGTGAGCCAAAAACGGTTCAAGTCCATTCATTTCGTAGCGAAATTGCTTTTCCACTTTTACATTTAATTTACGCGACAGCATGATCTGATGTTTTGCTGAGTAGTCCATACCTTCCGGTGGTGGCTCCAAACTGCACTATATTAAGATGGAACGTACATAGCATGTACTTTCGATAATATCCCTCTTATTGACGTAATGGTCATTGCACTCTTTGCATTGTTGCACATATGTCGATCAATGTCAGTGATTCATGTGTTATTGTTGCGGCTATCAATAATCTCTATTATCACGCTTTCTTTGCATGCAATCTCATCAATTTGTTGTGGCCACAGGCGCACGTATTAGAGGACTTTTTCCTTGAACACTTATATTCTCGACCCTACCGTCACCAGGGGAGCATACCCAAGCCCGACTACTTCAAGCACCTTCCATTTATTACTTGTAAGGATTATAATAAGGATTAGTAATTAAGGCATATCAAGTTACACTGCTAAGGCACTGCCTCATTCCCTTGCATCCCCCGGCCACGCCCCACTTTCTTCCAACACCCCCAGGTATCCTTCTCACTGAGCGAACATTGGTACTTGACAGCAAAAAGTGGTACTTCAACTTCGTTTACGTTCTTATTTTCTCCTGACACAGACGCGACTTTCATGGACAATGTGATAACCAGAGCCACGGAGGTATCTTCCCATATCATTGTCACAGAATGGCTGAAACTACCGACAGTTTATTTTGCTTCGGATCATAAACTTAATCGGGATATAGAAGCGTTCTTCCTTAAATTCTTTTAGCATAATGATTCTGTTTAAATCTTGTTTGAGGGAAGGGAAGACACACAGGAAAAGACGCGCAGTGCCAAGCGAGAAGTGTGGTTGTTACAACGCCAGCAGAACGTCCATGGCTCATAAAGAGAATAGACCGCCGCGGTTACCCACTCACTTATTGAGGGCACCACCGTGGTGGGTACATACCGTAATAGTTCATCGTCGCTCCATGCACTCCTCTCACTCCCCCCTGCCCCCGCTCCACACCCCCACACCGCCACACCACACCCTTCCCACCCCCCCACACCACAGACTCCCCACCCCCACACAACGGTGGCCTTGGTTCTATGTCCCAACCCAAGGTCTCCTGGCGTCTCCGTTGACGGCCCTACGATACCATACTTACTGATGTATTTGGCGTTAATAAGTGCGTCTCTTAAGTACTACATGTGCCCGGAGTCTTTGTTATTCACCACTCATTCACCAAGTCAGTTAACGTCATCGGAGACCAAGAAGTGACAGCGAGCATCGTGTTGCCCGCTGAACGCGTCACGTGGTCATCACGTGGTCGCTGAACGCCGCACGTGTGGCGCGATCCGTTTGGCTGAGACCGGAAGCCAAGATTTAAGGTGTACTGATATCGTTGCCATACAGCACCATATCATGGCAGCATACAAACAGCCAGCTGGCAATACTATCAGAACATCAGTCCAGTTGATGTCAGGAGACAAGGATCACGCTACTTCACAAGGTGGGCCGTTATTAACTGAGCACGTGACATTGACTGGCCTATCCCGTGCCGTGGTCAGGCTGGCGATCGTTGGTACCGACCAAGGACATTAAACCTGGACGCCGGGGAGGCCGTTATTCCACATATCGGCATGTGGATCTGTTATCTCGTAACCACACCTGGCCGGCATTACGAATCGTGTCGCTGGGGTGCTTAGCGACTAAGGGAAGGAAATGGGTGCGATGGTGGAGCGGACTGCATATCGGACGCCGCATGCGTCCGTAACAACAGGATGTCTGGCCGGCTGGTTGCGGTCGAAGTCCATCACTGCCTTGGGGGGTGACAAGAGTTGTCTGGAAAATTATGCTGGTCGCCACTTATTCCCTTCACTATAAGCGAGATTTTGCCAAGATTAAGAAGTATAAACTTCACCACTTTTGAACTATTTGGTTATAACGTCAGATTTTTAGCAAATCACGTTTCAGCCAATGTGTCATAATAAAGATATCAACACGACGTCTGTGCAATAACTGTCAACGTTCACCGTTTATCTTTCCCGGGAACTAACTGCATGTGTCGCTGTATATTCACCATAAGGTATCTCCGTGAAACAAGCTAATGATGAGTGGGTGACCGGTAAACTTTGTTTGCGTGGAGTGAAATGGTGTAACGCCAATCACGAAATGTGTGAATATGATACCTCTGCCAGTCTCTGCTGCATTTGGGGAAGATCTGGGAGACATTTTTCAGCTGAGATAACACTAATGACGGGAACTTAACGGTATCCTGAGCAAGAAGCGTGGACTTCATAATCTTTTATTTCAGGGCGACATCTTCTGGCAAGATGACAGTTACAACTGATGTTGAAATGGAGTGCATGCTTCTGATTTCTGCGTTCAGTAATCTATATCACCATGCCTTAAATTTAGCAAATAGCCTATCACCACCTCGATTCTCTTACAGCGAACTTTATGTTGTGACATTTTATCCCGTGACGTCTGACGTGGTCATCGTGCCACCCACATGTTACAGTTAACTAAGTGGCTACTTAACTGAAATGTCAGTGACCATTATCCTAATTACAGCTGGGAAGCATATATCTATATGCGTATAATTTGACATGCAAGTTATCTATATGTTGAGAAAAAATGTTGCAAACATCCAGCACATAACTTACTTCAGGTAATGTCCGCCTAAAAGTAATTAGCCTTGGCTCCAGGCGGAATGGAAACACAATACAATGTATACCGTAGATGCACAGCGTTACGGAAAGAACGTCGCGGCGGAAGTATTAATTCATGAAAAACCGGTCGCCTCCAGAATGCAACTGTACTTATTAGATTTCATTTCCGCCTTACCGTCAAGGGCGAAGCCGAGAGACTCATTCGGTAATTGCCCACGCAACTGACAGTGAGAAACAGCCGGCGTGGTATCCCATTACCACAGTATGGCTTGTATGAGGGCTGTTAGGAAAAGTGGGGAATTCTAGAAGTCATCAAACTAGAAGCTAATCTCGTTGACTCGTATCTTGCTCCGTCGAGTTCGGTTTTTATCTTATGTGTACCATACTGGGCCAGCCCATGCGGGCGGTGTATGGTCCCCTCGCGTGGACGAGTTTGTCTTGGATAACGATCCTTTGCAAAAGAAAGTTACTCCCGGTGACATGGATTCTTCGCACATTTACCTTTCCATTATCGTGAAAGGACTGAGAGTGAATCCTACTTCAACTGAATAACTAATTTCTTCTACCAACTTCGTGTACAATGATGGCACCACTGACAGAAGATAAATATGAAACACACGATATTTCTTGGTCCCAATGAATCCTATCGGATCGCGCCAGAGACTTTTGTGTTTCGGTACAGTGTGGTTATTTCTAATGCCTTAAGATAAGGAATAATGAACCACTTCTTTCATTATTGCCAATTACGGAAATGCCGTCTGATCTACAACCGTGATAACGGATAACCAATTTCTGTCGGGTCGTGAAACAGCCACTTCCTTACGCGAATCCATGGCAACAGAGGCAGCCCCGCCGGGTAGCAAAAAGTCGTATCTTCACACGTGCAATAAAATATAATGACGTGACGTTAACAAAAAGATGATACCTTATGCAATAGAATCATTCTCCCAGGGTGGTTACGGATAACCAAGTCTCGCTTTCAAGGAGGAAATGGAATCGGGGAACAAACTACACAGACAGGCTACATTCCATGATAACAGAAACAACGATGCAACTAGAAACGACATTAAGTTAACTTCCATTTTTGCGACAAAATATATTAAAAGAAATAGTCGAGGGCGACCAAAGAACAAAAGGAAGAACGTCAGGTTAATTTCCGACGCATCATCTGGCAGAACGATTCTGACTACCCGGAAAGCAATTTCCTGGTAGCCTTGGTCATCAACTTGCGATGCCGGAGGATGCTGGTGTATTTAAGATATATAATATGCGTGGTAATCGCTGTGTTGTGCGCATAGTGTCGAGCGTTATTGTTAATGACAATACTAAGGACATTTCTTCTGTAATTCATTATCGTCATGTTTTCCCTACTCATACCTGTAGCTCTTAAAATGTTGAGAGAGAGCGGGATGTGGAGCTCGGGCCGGAGACGAGTTCCGTATTTGCTTAAGGAGACAAAAGCTGGTGTGGGCGGGAGGGAAGGCGATTTTCACCATAAAAGGGCCGAGAGGGTAGATTCCAATCGCCATCTAGAGAGTGCTTTTTGAAAAGTGCACAATATGACCACCGCATGGCGCCCTTTATGGGCAAATAATTACAAACGGCCTAAGCCCTGATCAATGGTCAAGCGGGAGAGTAATATGAGCTAAAGCAGGTGTTTTGGCGTATTACCAACTCTCTAAGACCAGCATAATTCTCCAGACAAATCTTGTCACCCCTCAAGGCGGTGATGGATGCGTTCGTTTGCTGTTTTACGGCCACCGCTGGGGATTAACGTTAAACTTTTTTTCGCATGTTCCTTCCGCTAAAGAATTTTAAGGCAGTATAAGTGATAAGATGGATCTTGTTATCTTCGCAAATGTCGACTATATTCTGTATAGTAAAGCACATATTATTGCACTTGGTCAACCCCATGATCTAATAACATTGAACAAAAAACCACAAAAATATGCATTGTTTAATTAATAATCAAGTAGCAACATGACGAGAAAAATTTGACCATTTTTGGCTTGGGCCAGATATTCGTAATGTCCACCAGGTGTGGTTACGAGATGTCGAGATGACGAGATGTGGAATGACGGCCTCCTCGGTGTCCAGGTTTTATGTCCGTGGTCGGTGCCAACGACCGTCAGCCTGTCCACGAGACGGGATAGGCCAGTCAATGTCACGTGGTCAGTTAATGACGGTATGTCCCGAGCCCACCCTGTGAAGTAGCCTAACCCTTGTCTCCTGACATCAACTTGACTGATGTTCTGGTAGTATTAGCAGCAGGCCGTTTGTAGCTCCCATGATAACTAATATCTTAGTTTCTGGTCCCGCCCATGAGCCAAACTGACCGGGCCACGTGATGACCACGTGACGCGTTCAGCGGGCAACGCGTTCGGCGGGCAACGCGATACTCTCGGTCACCGATTGGTCGTCGATGACGTCAACTGACTTGGTGAGTGAGTGGTAGAGAACAAGCACCCCAGGGACCATGTAGCAATGTAGGTGACGCACTCATTAACGCCAACTACGTCGGCAAGTACGGCATCGTACGGCCGGCAACGAAAACGAACCGAACCAGCGCGAGTGTATATGTGACGCCAAGATACCTTGGGTTGGGACACAGAAGCAAGGCCACAGTTGTGGGGGTGGGGGGGGGGGTGTAGGGGGTGGTAAGTGTGTGGTGTGAGCGTGGGCGGGTGTGGAGGGGGGGGGGGGTGGATTGCATGGAGCGACAATGAACTCTTACGGTATGTACCCACCACGGTGGTGCCCTCATTAAGTGAGTGGGTAACCGCGGCGGTCTATTCTCTTTATGAGCCATGGACGTTCTGCTGGCGTTGTAACAACCACACTTCTCGCCTTGCGCTTCACGTCTCTTCCTGTCTGTCTTCGCTTACGTAACACAAAATATAAAAAAAAGGCCGCGGAATGCCACGGAATGAGCCTGGTGCCTTGGCAGCGTAACTTGATGAACCTTGATGAACCTTAATTACTAATCGTAATTATACGATGCTAAATCATGGAAGACGCTTCAAGTAGTCGGGCTAAGGTATACTCCCCTAGTATATCTTAGTGAGGTCATGCGTGTCAGTGTCGAGAATATATGTCTCAACATGTTCAAGGACAAGGTCCTCCAATAAGAGCGCCTGTTGCCACAACAAATTGCCCCCCGCGCCCAACCCCATCAGCCAGTAAAATGCGGTATTGTTCAACGCATTATACAGGTTTTGCAAATGTTATCAGAAGCAACCATTTCCATTGAAGATTTTAAGATTAAGATTTGTATTTTTTGATTGCATATGGGACAAATTACAATAATTTTGAACACATTTATTTACTAAACTTGTAACTAAATGTCTCCGCATTGCAACACACATGTTACATGAGAATATTTGCGCCGAAATAGGTAATTGGTGAGTGCAGTGGTAGCTGTGCTCAAATAGAACATTTGGATCCGAGCACGTGTTAACATAGTATTTGCGTCGGAACACTCATAGTCCCATAAATCAAATCTTCGATGTGAATATTATTATATAAGTATCGTGCTATATATTTGTCAGAGTTCTGACAGCTTAGACAAATACGTACTGTCGCTCAGTGGTTAGAGCCACCGGCGCGCTGAGCAGGCGTTCATGGGTTCGATTCCCGGCGGCGAATCATGATTTTCACATCTTCTTTCATAAAAATTAACCTCAAAAGTCACTGTTTGAAAGCCTAATTGGAGTAGTCCGATGTGCCAGAGCATTTCTCAATTATGACAAATATCATATATCTATATTATGCATTGTGGGACCAAATAGCAAACATGATGAATATGTTATTCGCTGAATGCTGTTTCTTCACAATTTGGTTTGCGCACGTGTAATTTTACTTAATTTTATATATATTTGTGATGAAAAGACAATGTTCCCAATTCTTTAACAAATTCGGATAAACATACCTTGTGATTATGGCCTTTCTTTTCAGTCCACCATATTTACTCAAAACCAACCCACGGTAAAGATTTGTGTGACTCTCACCTATGAAAGGTCTACAGCTGTCCAAAATTTGGCTTGACCAGCTTTGCACTTGCGATCCTTGGGACAAGCAGTTGTTATTACTTGGCGCAATTCGAGCAATCCGCCTAACAATCCGCAGTCAAGGCCACCGCCATTAAAGCAGCACATGACCTGCCGGAGTACACGTGACCCTCTAATCGGCCCCTGGCTGGAACAGACGTCTATTATACCAGTTGTATGCCCTCGTGGATGTCTTTCTTCTGCGCGGTCGGCAATGCTGGAGAAGGACGTGAGAGTGACGTCAAAGGACGCCTAAACAACTGTATATTCCATTGGATTAACAGTCCCCACAGGAAAAGGCCTTCCGCCGTACGGCGCCCTTTAGGCTTGGGATGTACCCTTGTCGGTTCGCGATATGCATCCTGGTTATCTATCTACTTTAATGGCGGCCACCGGAGTGTATTGTGGCGGGAAGGTCATAGATGTACCAATTGTCCGAAGCGGTCTTGACACAAACTGCATGGGGCCTCTGAGAAGCGATGAATGACAGCGATGATATCAAGATAGGATATATGTACGGTTCCATCTGAAAATAGTGCAGTTTGGAGCCATCACCAGTACGGTGTGGCCTACTCAAGCAAAAGATCAGATATTGCGGTCAATGTAAAAGTGGAAAAGCAGTTTTGCTACATCATGGATGGACTGTTTTTGCTTACGGCAGACTACATTCTTGATTACTCGGCGGAATCCATGTTTTGCCATTTAAATTGGTCACCCGCGCTCTTTAGAGATGCGATTGCAAAGCGGCAGCGTGCTGACCCATTTCTCTCGTACGCGCTATCAAGGATAATGAGGCCTGCCCGCCAAGATGGCTCACTGAAAACCTAGCTCGAGAGAGTATTTGTATTTATTCACCTATTTCTTCTATAAGCGCTTATAATGAAGGGTAGTAAATCGTATACGTTATTGCATATTTGGAATGTAAGTTTCATAGTTTGTTTAGAACGATACCTTGATGCGGAAGTGAACAATGATGCACATCTATATACATGAAAATATATATGCACAAAAACACATATATACAGTGATAATTCTCGAATATAACAAGATTTCTGCGTCGGATATATCCACAATTTACATAACACGGCACATTGCGCCGATACGGGATCGCTTGCTCAAAACGAATTCGTCAGTTAGTGAATCTTAGCATCTAGCCATACGTTTACCATGCTATATGGCCATCTAACGGCTGCATGTGCAAACAACAGACACTTTCTTGGATAGAGAGAGAGTGCTTGGATCGACGTTCGCAGACGTGATGGCCAAAAAAAACTGCTACAAACAAACAACTATGTCGAATTCACACGACAGGTCGACGAATAAAAGTGACTTTGCTATCATTGCCAATGAAGCGTTCAAATCGAAAATCGACATCAGAAACTTCGCTTCAGAACGATCGCTACCTGGGTTTTTTTCACCCGCATTCCCTGAGGAAGCTAACGACTGGGTACGACACGACTTCTGCAAATTAGCACATTTGGCGTCGAACACGCCAATGATGTAGATCAAGCGGAATTTACTAATAATGACGGACTTGGAATTGTTTAACGAACATGGGAGGACAGATGACCTGTAACCAATCTCAGATACATTGGCGACGCCGGTTTTGGGGCTCACTTGGGTTTCGCTTCAGCAAAATGAATCTTTCCCATGAGGAATGAACTGGAGTGAGTGTGGAGTGGGTGATGGCCTTCTGGTTGATTGCTACGTTATTTCCCATGCCTCAAGGCATGACCTGTTCGTACTCAATACTGAATGAGCTTTTCGCTGTCAACTGTAATTGAACCATTTGGTGTTATTATGCATGATTGAATGTATGCCATATCAATAAAAGGCTAATCTGCGTCCTCCAATGAAGGTCACTGAAGGTCGTTCTAACCCAGGCGTCATCCCGCAGATCAGTCACATGTGTATTCGTCGTTCATAAGCACTTAATATAAACATTGTTTAGATCAAACAGGCATTATCAGTCGTCCCTTTCGCAGTCTCCTTTCACAATCCCAATTCACTGGCCCCTTTCATGGTCTCCTTTTGCAGTCCCTTCTCAGTCTCATTTTACAGTCTCGTTTCACACATGCATTTCACAGTCCCCTTTCACAGTCCCCTTTTAACAGTCCCCATTCACGGTCCTATTTCACAGTCCCCATTGCCAGCCCCCTTTCGCAGTCTCCGTTCACACTCCACACTTTCACAAGCTTGTATATGATCGAATCAATTCAAATGTGTAGGTTTTGCGATTGTCCAGAGAGCAGATAGACTGAAATGATAAGAGTTGGTTCTTGCAAATATCCTCTTTGGAAGATCACAATGACCCCTCCTCAGTGAAAACTTGATTCAGAGCAGTAATTGGGGATTTGTATCTGGACAGTTGTAAGTAGGGCGTGAGACAAAGGAGGGGCTTCCTGAATCTTTTTTCCTGGCGCATAATTCGAAACAAGTTCAACATTAACCCTCCACGGTGGCCGTCAGTCAATTCTGGGCTGAGAAAGAATTTGTTCTGAGAATTATGTCGCTATTAGAGTTAGTGACACGCCAAGCGACCTTCAGCTTATATAACTCTTCTCCGTGTCCCCGCTCATATGCTTGACCTCCGAAGTAAATCAAGGCCGTCAACTTTTGGTGAAGCACATTCTTATTTGTTCATCTTCAAGAAAACACACTGACGATTCATTTCCCTGTCTGGGTCGGCACAATAACGCTCGACATCGTGCGCCCAAAACGACGGTACCCACCACATTAGATATATAAAATATCTTCCTACAACTGTGACATATAAATGCACCAGGAAATTATTTCTCGTGAAGTCAGAATGCTACATTAGGGCCTACACCAGATAATTCAACGGAAATTAACCGGCCGCTTGTCTTTTTGTTCAGGGGTCAGGTCCACTCACTGTTGAATCCAAGTTAACTTTATTTCGTTTCGGGGTTGCATCGCAGTTTCTGTTACCTCAGAATGAAGCTCGCATCTACGTGTTTGGTCCCTTCGACTGCGTATAGCAAAACATGGTTATCCGTAAACATAGTGCACGAATGCAGTCGTTGATCTGGTAGATGGCCCATCGCTTTCACGTCAGTCATTATGTTTTCTGGAACGTGTGACCAGTTTAACTGCTTGCCTCAGGGCGGCCTTGAAGCTAGTGTAATGGAGTCGGGTATGGAAGTGGCTGTACCCGACGGAAATTGGGTATCCGTCATCGCGGTTGCAGACCAAACGGCATTTCCGTAATTGGACATCGGGAAAGCGTTTCCTTATTTAACATCTTAAGGGCGCGATGCCACAGAATTCATTGAGACAAAGAAATATAATTGTTCTCAGATTTTATCATTTAGCTGACAGCGGTGTGATTAATTTCAGTTGATGGGAATTGGTGATTTTATTGCAGTAAGGCTCTTTAGCCACTGTATGTCATATCGCGATGATGGGAAGGGTCAAAGTACAGAAGATCCATGACTCCGGGAGTAATCCCCACGGGCTCTCTTGCAAAGCAAGACATGGGAGCTATATGCTAGGTGGGGCTCGAACCACGCACGGGTCCTATGAGATGGCCAAGCAGAGGCCATTAGTCCACTGGGTGATCCCTTGTTAGCGGGAATAATATTATTTTTGTGCCAAACAAACTTTTGTCTACAAACCTTATACAAGCCATACTGTGGTAACGGGATACCACCCGGGGTGATTCTCACTGTCAGGTTCGTGAACAATTACCCAATCATTCTCTCGGTTTCATACTTAGCAAGCGGAAATGAAATCCGATAAAAATAATAGTAGTCCTGATGTCAAAGATTGTTTTTCCATGAATTAATGCCTCCGGTGCATCATTATGTTTGTAACGTTGTTACGTCTTCGGTATAAGTCGTCTTGTGTACGCCCCCCGCCTACAGTTTTGCAGACATTACCTGAAGTAAGTTGATTGCAAACAGATATCATCCCCAGCTCACCGCTCAGCTCACCGCCGTCACACCCCTCCTAATATCGTTACTATATGATACATACCTGCTATCCCAAAATATCGCCTCTTTCCAACCTGAACGCCTGTCTCTTGCAGCTAACCGGAGGCCTGCTAACGCGGTCAACACCCTCTATGTGGGGGTTAGATTGATTCCTATTATTGTCGCCTGGGGAAAAGCAAAGGCCCGTTTAAAAATATCCCTCTACAGTCAATTTGACGTCGCGTAGCCGACGAATCCCCAGGGAGCCATACATTGGGCGACAAACTACCTAAGGCGGTTAGATTGCAAATTGTTTTTGACAACTAGTTCTCAAAACTGCACTGCACCGTCGCTGAAATAACCACCATCTCTTTATAATGAGGCACGTACGCTCATTAGCGTTTGTTCGAGCCCCTCCGGGCGGGGCGACCCGAGAGGGAGTCACGTCATGTTAAGTCACCATCGAAAAAATATTCCTTATGTATATCTTTCTTTGTTCTGGCGGTTTTTGCAGTACCTACATCGAGCCATTCGCTTTGTATGCACCAAAGCTGCTTATAATGCAATATTCAGGAGAGGTGGAAACAAGTCAATCGAGGGTGCTTTAGACTATATAATACAGAAGTAATCACTCAGGTTGTGGATTCAAATGCATTGACGGCTTATGTCTATGCACCGTGAAGTTCGTTTGTGTCAAGTGAAAAGTTGTAATGGGAATCACGAAATGAGTAAATATAATGCTCCTGTGACTACTGCAATAAGGGACGCCATACGCAGCATTCAACTTCTAAGATGACACTAATCAAATTTAACGGTTTGTGTCCTGAGACAGAATGGCGGACTTCCAGTTCATAATGTACACACATACAGTGATTTTAGCGCCAAATCCTGGCCGAGATTTTGAAACCGATAACAGCTCTTCGGATTATGTATTTGATCATATGTTTCAGGGTAATTAAACGCACGAAGAAGTTACATTAATGAATGAAGAGTATGCATTAATTCTTACTATGACCGAACACCATGCCTTCAACATCGTGTCGAACGACCCGTATGCCCATCATATTATTCACATCACAACGCCTTCAAATATATTCTGCAACATTTAGTTTTCTTCTTTATTTTGAGTAAAGTATGTTTGTTTCGCCGCATATCACATTCTTATGGCGCTATCCACTGAGACGATGAAATACAATTTAAAGCCATGATTTAAATGAAATAAAAACTGAGGCAAAATCGTTTCTGAACGCGAGCTAAAAAAATAGTTTAGGATGTATCTTTTAGTCATTGTGATAACCATCACAACTCTTAGACGACTGCAATCTATAATGCACTGCGACGTCACCGAATATTAAGCTAAATACAGCTGACCAGTCAGTTAACGTGTACGTTATACCTATATTTTGACCAACTAATCTTAGTAACCTTATTGTATATGAGGTCTGTTTCAATTTTCAAAACAATGTGCATACTAGTCACAAATATAGCTAAGAACTGGTTTAACCTGAAAGGTTATGTTAACAACCGGATGTATCTTCATTGCCTTCCCATTAGAAATAAACGGGTTTTATTGACCAAAAAATATGTTGACCCACAGTGTTGATATATCTTTGCAAACACACACAAAACTTTCGGCCTGGGGAAGTTACTTTAGCATTGGGGTAAATTCTTCATCTAGTATACGGTATGGCAACCTAGACTTCTGATACATGGCATTAACCAACCGAAGATAGAGGAATATGAAAGTTCTAAATTTATTAAATCATTGCCTGAGACTACGGACTGATGACGGGGGACATGGCTATCCTCCCGCCCCTAAGCTTCTGTATCTGATTGGATTTGTCTACAGGCCTTCACTGCGGCACACCAGAGCCAAGGCTGACCTGGTGACACCACCTCCCCCAACCTCCCTTTAATTGACGACCGAATGATGATGTTTCCCGCAGGAGCTCAGACTACGGTTCTGACAATTGATGCGTTCTCCATGGAGGTTCCGATCATGTGTCATACGGGGCATCTCACTCTCCATGTACAGGCGTCGCTTCCATCTGCAGGATGGGTGGGGCTAGTGTGGGTGGGGTGTAGCAGTAGTGGGTGATAGGCGGGAGGCGACGTTTCTCACCAGGGGATGGATCACCGCGGATTTTGGATCCTGTATCTGACGTTGGGCATCGTGTGGGGTGAGAAGAGGAGAGGGCTAGAGGTTGGGGTGGTGGTAAAGGTGACATTTGTCTTCCGGGGGGAGGGGTGGGTACGTGACTCCGCTCCCGCCATCGGGGTGGCTGGATTCACCTCTACATGATCCCTCACAGATACGCCACGCCACAGCCACAACATAAGCCTCCGAGCAGCCACCTCTGTGACCTCCCTCTCATAATTTTGCAGATACTTTAGCCATCCTGCACCCGACCCCACCTACATTCGATCACCCCCCCCCCCACACACACACACACACACACTTTTCAGCAGGCCATCGACCCTGATCTGCTCCTATTCAACTTTGCCGCTTCACCTCCTCCCACCCCCGCTTCCCACTGAACTTGGAACGGACAGCGACAGAGTTATAAATAGCTGACGCTGCCAAATCTCGCGTCAGACTGTCACGTGCAATGAGGGTATGCTGCAGTCGGAACTTATTAATGATCGTCTTGGAGCTGTAGTCAGGGCCAGGGTGGCGGAGGACAAGCCGCGCCAGTTTGTCACTTTCCCGCTGACTCCGGCGACGAATTAACCTTTCAGTGCGATATTACGTCTACTCTTCATAATCAGTATTCACTCACCGTGGAAGATGTGGCTAGAGCGCGTGAACTGACGGTATATGGGTAGTAAGAGGAAGTGGGGGAGGGGGTGGTGGTGGGGGGCGGGGGGAGGAGTAGGGGTAGAGGGTGTGGCAGTAGGTTGGAAGTGGCGTCTTGATTTTACAGTATGAAGCGCATATTAGATCGAAACACTTGAGCTACATTCTCCTCATTGAGAAACATGTGCTCTGATCGCGCTGTCCGTAAACCTTATTTTTATCGTATTTCTGGACCCACTCAGCGAGACCCAGCACCCTGAAATATATCATAATTTGAAGTCTTTTGTCACCATTTGCTCATTTAATCTTCAGAACAACACCGTCGTGACTGTCAGGAAATGTTGACCCCTCTGCCCTGTCGGGGTTTAATCAGCAGACTGTCAAACACTTTAATTAATCATTTGCAGGGAGACAGGAACAGATAGAAAGGCCCCACTAAAATATCTTTAAATTATCGAAAGGGTTTTGGATTCATAGTTTTATCTGCACTAGTAGTTTTAACGGTCATGATTGGATGTGAGCGGATGTGACATCCCGAATGCGAATGAAATAATTCGCGTGGACACGCACGCTCGTTGGAGCCGTCCGCGTTCACCTAACACGTGAACTGTCCAACTGAAGGGTGCTTTATCCGCTAGGCGGCACGATATGTCATTGTGTACGAATTTGTTTCTCAGCGCATAGCCACCATGACTGCTACTACTGACGGCTGGCTCCCCGACTTTCGCAACCGGTTCTAGCGGTTTTTGCAGTACTTAGAATGAGCTATTGGCTTCGTACGCACCAAAGCTGCCCATAACGCGATATTCCGTACAGCGAGAACAAGTCAGTTGAGGGTGCTTTAGACGTGTGTTGATTGCTCTTATTGTTTTAATGAGTTGTAGGTTTGCGAAAGAAATATAGCGTCCGGATTATACTGGACGAACGCATGTAGCATTTGGGTAGAAATTATATAACGGTGTTGTTGTGTACTACGTCAACAGTAGGGATTTGTCTATTTAAAGATATGAATATGTAACAGGGCATGTATTTCTTCAAGAGCAAACATTAGCGGGAAGTGAAATGTTGAACAAAACGTTTTTGCTTACATTGCAATCTGGTAATTTTTACTTTCAGAGCTGCTTCGCAACGGGCGGTTATTGTGGTGATATGTTATGTTAACCCATTATCGCTCACACATGATTCCCTCAGGTGCGCACGTGTCCGTAATTCATGCCGCACTTGGTCTTAGATGGCTTATATTTGTTCACAAGATGACGACACACCAGCTCTGCACCGGCCACAACGGACACCTCAGTGGAGCAGTCGGGGAGCCTTCTGTAGTAGCAGTCATGTTGCCATACGCTGAGAGACAAAGCCGTACCCAATGAAATTTCGATTATATCAACTATGTCATTTACTTTTTGCGGTAAGAATATTGAAAATATTTATGTTGGAATTGTGTAGAAGTACACAAGTTTTGGAGCAAGATCCAGTCCTGTCCAGATCTGCTGCGATGTGCGTAAGCAGTCCTGGGTTTGATTCCCGGTGGCGACATCAGGATTTTCTCATCTTTCATATAAGCATATATTAGCCTCACAGGTCACTATTCCGAAGCTCAAGTGTTTCGATCTCATATGCCAGAGCGTTTCTCAATAAAAAAACACAAACATATATTTATAGCAGGTATTCTGGGACTAAATAACAAAAATGATGAAAATATTATTCGCTGAATGCTGTTTGTTTGCAATTTGGTTTCTGCACATCTAATTTCACTCAATTTTATATGTACTTCTGATGAGAAGATAATATTCCCAACTCCTTAACAAATTCGGATAAAACATGCCTTGTGATTATGGCATTCCTTTTCAATCCACCACATTCAAATCCAACTAACGGTGAAGTGACTCACCTATAGGCAGCTTACTTGCAGCTGTGCAAATATTGGCCTGGCCAGCTTTGCCTTTACAATCTTTGGGACAAGCAGCGCATGTTATTATTACTTGGCGCAATTCGAGCGCCGCTCGCACAACCCCGACTCGGCCTAACAATCCGCAGTCAAGGCCACCGCTATCTAAGCAGCAAATAGCCTGCCGGAGTACGACAAGGTCACGTGACCCTCTGATCGGCCCCTGGCCGGAACAGACGTCTATTGTACCCGTTGTATGCCCTCGTGGATGTCTTTATTCTGCGTGGTCGGCAGTGCTGGAGGAGGACGTGAGAGCGACGTCAAATGACATCTAAACAACTGTATATTCCATTGGATTAACAATCACCACATGAAAAGGCCCTTGGCTGTACAACGCCCTTCGGGCTTGTGATGTACCCCTGTCTGTTCTCGATATGCATCCTGGTTACGGACTTTAATGGCGGCCACCGAAGAGCATCGTGGCGGGAAGGTGATGGATGAGCCAATGGTGCAAAGCAGTCTTAATGCACGGCGCCCTTGAGGGGCGATGCATGAATGACAAAGATTATATAACTAAGAGATATATGTACGTTCCATCTTAATATAGTGCAGTTTGGAGCCATCACCAGATGGAATGGACTACTCAAGCAAAACATCAGATAATGCTGTCGTGTAAATTAAATGTGAAAGCGGAAAGGCAGTTTCGTTACGAAACGAATGGACTCGAACTGTTTTTGGCTCAAGGCAGAATACATTCTTGATTGCTCGGCGCATCCCTGTTCTGCCATTTAAGTTGCTCACCCTCACGCTATCCAGATGGGATTACAAGTCCTGTCAACCCAGTTCTCTCGCCCCGCTGTGAAGGACAGTGCGACCTACCCGCCAAGACGCCTGACTGAAAACCTAGTTCGAGAGAGTATTTGTATTTATTAACCTATTTCTTCTTTAAGCGCTTGTATTAAATGGTATTAGTTCCTATGCATTATTACGTACTTAGGACGTATGTCACATAGTTTATGGAGATGGATATATTGATGCGGAAGACACCAAAGATGCACAAGTATTTACCTGCGACTATTTATGCATATATGCAAATATATCTATATGCCTAATTGTCGAGGATTAAAATAATTTGCACTCAATTGGCACATTGAAAATGCACATACCACTGCACGTTGCACAGACACACTGTCCCGTGCTCAAAACGGATTCGTGGATTAGTGAGAGATGAAGGGCCTATATCGACAAAGAGGTCATAAGAGTTACACAGTAAATACATACCTTTGATTGATTCTTAGTTTTACGGAATGCGTTTACACTTTCGATTCATCATCGCCAAAGGAACGCCAAGGGAACGCTTGTCATGGGACGAGTGACTGCCACGGGGTTTTCTGTCTCACCGGGTCAGGTGGCTACAGCAACTTGAGACGCAGTGCCGGAGAAAACTCTCGCCGGCTGTTAACTGTTTCGCTCTAATTGTCTGTGAGACAGGTTGGGGATGAGATGGATCAACATATATCCCCTCCCGTCACCCCTACCCCTTCCCCATCCCCGCTCTTCCCCATTGACCTGCAGATCTAATGCGTATTATTCCACCACGCCTAACGCACAGCTTAATTTCGGCATACGTAGCGAAGAGGCTCCCTGTGACCCTTACCGAATATACGCGAATTGGTCCGAACAATGCCGAAAACGCGGATGATGATGATAGCCCATCGTTGGCCTTCTTTTTTATGCTTGATTTTGATCCGCTGGTTTTCCTAGTGTTGGAGACGACCAGAGGATACGGAAGCTACCCACAGGTCCACTGTTCTGGCGAGATTAAAACAATGGGTCATAATTTACTGGGCGCTCGGATTGCAAGGGGATTAAATGAGAACTTTGCTGTTGAAACAACGAGGCGGATTAATCGAGATTTATACTCCTTAAGGGGCAGTTTGGAGAGCCGGCCGAGGCACCGTCATCAGAGCCTCATCTCCAGCTCGTCGCAACCTCACGGGCCTACCAGCTCACCCTCCAACCTAAACGGCTGCGGCCACCCTCACCAGCCCCGAAACCTATGCCTTCTCTGACCCGCTCATAGATTGGTCCCCCAGCCTGGGGGATTGGGAGAGGGGAGACAGAACGCCAAGCCCCGATGAACCACCCGGAGGACCAGACCCATGATCCGGATACCAACTCAATGTTATTTCTGTGTTATGTTACGGACGAACATTCCCGTAATATTCGCGGAATGTTATTTTAGTGTTATGTTCAGGACGAACATTCCCGTAATATTCGCAGAATGTTACGGACGAACATTTCCGTAATATTCCCTGAGTGCGATTTCCGGGTTAGGTTACGAACGAATTACGAAAATGATGTGCGAATATTACGCTTGCACGAAATTATTTTTTGTTACGAAATATATATATATGTTGCAACACTTATTCAGCAAATTTCGAAGTATGGGGTTGCAGCTAGAGGCGGATACAGGAATTTGAAAAGACGGTGGGGGGGTCCCTTAAAGCCTAATTGCGACCTGGGGGCGAGGGGGGGGGGGGGTCTGAACAAAATTGCGACCGAGTTCACCAATGGTTCGTAAAATTTCATCATAGAGCGGGTTTGCCGATAAAAAAAAAGAGCGGGTGTCTGCACGGAACTGCGAAATATAGCGAGTCAACGTACGGAAAAAATAATCCTTCCGAGCGAATTTTGGCGGTGAAAGAGGGAGGGGGCTTTACCGCGAAACACCCCACCCCCCCTATCCCCCCAACCCAGTAATGTATTAAGTACCTCCCCCCCCCCCACCGGCTCCGGCGGCTGATTGACTGCACTCTCAACAGAGGGAGTTCGGGCAACTCACTTCACGGCACTGGCGCACTAGCGCACTGGCCAAGACCAAGTGCTGCCACCAGGCTACTGGTGGCAGTTTTGATGTCAGAGCTAGCACTGGACCCAGACCCTAGACCTGTTGCATGCCCCCCCCCCCCCTGGCTTCTCTCTTTCTTGGAGTGGGCTGGAGGGCCAATATAGGTAGGTAATAATGTTGCTTTAAGTAATTCTTGGGCCGACTTCATAGAGCCAATGGTAGATATGATAATGGATATGTTCGCAAGTAGCCAAACGAGGACAAATCTGCTTCACGATTCTGATGCCTCCATGGTGTGGTAATTTTTGGTTATTATTAGAGGTTTATGAACAATATAATGTTAGTCATATTTGTCAATGCAAAAGAACGTTCTCTGACATGGACGGGGGGGGGGGGGGGGAGGGTGGGGGGCAGGGGTAATTGACCATTACTAAGCTCTATGGTATCTAATGATGTTCGTACTTCAAACCATGAGGACCAGTAATGAAGAAAATTCTCACAAACGATATCGTTACCATATGAATTCCAAGATATATTGTTCTAATCTCGTTCACACCAGTGTCACGTATCCGTGATAGCACGGTGACCGCCTCTCTGTGAAGACTAGCTTTAGACCTCCTATTATCACTCCCGGGGAAAACAAGTTTTTTTTTCTACGTCTTTGTCTGCAGTACATTTGACTTGGCGTGGCAGACGAGTCCACAGGACACCAACGCACTAAAGCATTCCCCAAACAATTAGATTGCGATCTTCCTTTTGGCCCATTCTCAAAAATGCACTGCACCGCCGCTGCATGAGATCCCATAACAACTCTCTATAATGAGACAGGTATAAAAGCTAGGATCTGTGCAAACCCGGGGGGGGGGGAGGGGGGGGCGAACGCGAGGGAGTCACATAATGTCATGTCACCAAAAAATATGGCGTTAGGAAACCTATAACTTCTTGGGCTCTAGCGGTTTTGGCAGTACCTACATAATTGAGCCATTGGCTTCGTACGCAACAAAGCTGCTTATAATGCGATATTCAGGGCAGCGAAAACATATTAGCTGAGGATGCTTTAGACGTGTTTTGGTATCCCTATTGTTTGATGAATCGTAGTATTGCAAAAGAACAGTAACGTTCCGATTGGACCGAACGAACGCATGTGGTCTTTGAAATAGAAATATATGAAGCTGTTATTGTGCATTACGTCATAACAGTAAGGATTCGTCTCACAGACATTTTCATTTAAATATATGAATATGTAATAGGACATGAATTTCTCAAAGAGCAAACACTAACAGGAAGTAAAATGTTAAACAAACCGATTTTGCTTACATTGCAATGTGGTAATTTTGGCTTTCAGAGCTGAGTTGCAACGGGCGATTCTTGTTGTGATATGTTATGTTACCCCATTACCGCTCACACTTCTTTCCCTCAGGAGCGCATGTGCCCATAGCGCATGACGCACTTGGTCCTAAATCGCGTATTTTTGTTCCCAATGTGACGACGCACCAGCTGGGCACCGGCCGCAACGGACCACTCATAATAACGGTGCAGCCCCCAGCAAATATCCCAGCTGGGTGCCGCATAGCGGATAAAGCACCATTTAGTCGGACATGCTCTGTGTTAGGCAAAAATGCACCGCTTCACCGAGCGTGCGTGTCAACGCGAATTAATTCATTCGCATTTTGGACGTCACATCCACTCATGACAGATAAAACCATGACTCCAACATATTTTCGATAATTTAAAGATATTTTCGTGGGGTCCTTCTGTCTGTTCATGTCACCCTGCAAATAGTTAAATAAATTGTTTGACAGCGTGCTGAGGAAACCCCGGCAGTGTTCGACAGCTCCTGATAGTCACGACGGTGTTGTTCAGACGATTAAATGACCAAATATTGTGACAACAGATTTCAAATTATGATATATTTCAGGAGCTGGGGCTCGCTGTGTGGGATCAGAATTACAACAATTTTTATTTTATTTATTTATTCATTTTAGCTAAAAAAAAATATATACATGTTTGAACTATATTATATATATAATTATATTAACTATATTATATTTGTTAGTATGCAATTATTGCAATATAATAAACGTAATAATAATAAGAATAATAATAGTAATAATAATAACATCGAGAAGTATCGTGTTGTTCTACAACGTGTCGTTATACGAAACTACAAACAAATCAAAACCAAATCTGAAAACTAATCTTTCAGAAAGATGGAGCACCATGTCAACCGGGTGACAGAAAGTATGGAGAAGTAATCAGTGCCTCATACCGTAAAGTCAACGGTCCCCTAGCCACCCTGAATATTGATTTAAACATTAGACGTAATATCGTGACGCCACGTGCGTTTTACACTGCGAACTGAAAACTTAATGCTCTGTCAGAGTCAGCGGGAAAGTGATCAACTGGCGCGGCTTGTCCTACGCCAACACCGGGCTGACAACAACCCCGACTAGATTATTAATAAGTTCCGACTGCAGCATCACCTCCTTGCACGTGACAGTCTGTAGCGAGATTTTGCAGGGTCAGCTATTTATATCATTGTCGCTGTCCGTTCTTATTGACTTATATTTTTAAAAGAGCCTTTGCTTTTCCCCAGGCAATAATAAGATGAATAAATCTAACCCCCACATATAGGGGGCTAACCGCGTTATCAGGTCTCCGGATAACTACGTGATACTGGCGTTCTCATTGGAACGAGAGTTGAACAATATATTATGGGATAGCAGATGTGTATCATATAGTAACGATATTTGAAGGGTGGAGACGGCGGCTGGTAGGGTTGGGAGCGGGGAGTGGTAAGGGCCGCGAGCTGGCGAAGAAGTGGAGATGATATCTCTTTGCAAACAAACAACGCACAATTTACTTCAGGTAATATCCGTCCAACTGTAAACACGCACAAACACATTACCATCGGGTTTAGGCGGACAGCGAATACAAGACGATTTATACCGGAGACGCACAGCATTACAACCAGAATAATGCACGGCACGCATTAATTCATGAAAAACCAGCCCTTCACCTCAGGACTACTACTGTTTTTATCGGATTTCATTTCCGCTCACTTGTAGGTATGAAGCCGGAAGAATGCGTTGGTAATTGTTCGCGAACCTGACAGTGAGAGTCACACCGGGTGGTATCCCGTTACCACAGTATGGCTTGTATAAGGCTTGTTGGCAAAAGTCGTTTAGCAAAATAAAAAATGTTTTATCCCCGCCAACAAGGGGTCACCCAGTGAACTAACGTTCGCCTATTGACAACGATTCTCTGCTTGGCCATCCCATGAGACCGGTGCGTGGTTCGAGATCCACCCGCGTAATTGTCTAAATTTGCGTAGGATATAGTTCCCATGTCTTGCTTGGCAAGAGGACGCGTGGGAATTACAACAGGAGACATCGCTCTTCTGTACCTTGACCCCTCCCATCATCGCGTTATGACATACAGTGGCTAAAGAGCCTTACTGCAACCCAACCACCAACTTTTATCAACTGATATAAAGTTATGACATAGCTGTCAGCTAAACGAGACATCTGAGAACAATGATACTTCTTTGCCTCAATCAATCCCGTGGCATCGCACCGGAGACATATTGACGTCCGGATCGTGTTTTTACCTGAACCGCCTTAAGATGTTAAATAGGAAAGCACTTTCCCGATGTCAAATTACGGAAATGCCGTCTGGTCTGCAACCGTTATACGGATAACCAATTTCCGTCGGGCACAGCAGCTCCCATACGCGACTCAATGGCCATAGCGGCAACGCCGCCACGCTTGGCACGATGTCAAACTAATCTTATTTTCACACTTGCATATAAAATATAGTCGTAAAAGCGATGAGCCATTTACAATGGAACTCATTCTTGCACTATCTTTACGGATAACCATGTCTTGCGTTCACAAAAGGATTATGTAGTCGAGGGAACCAAAGACATAGATGCAAGCTTTATTCGGAGGTAGCAGAAACTGGGATGCAACCCTGAAACGAAATGAACTTAACTTAGATTCAACAGTTTGTCGAACTGACCCCAGAACATAAAGACGGCTGGTTTATTTCCGTTGAATTATCTGGCGGAGCGACCTGACAAGTGTAGGCACTAATATAGCATTCTGACGGGAAACAATTTCCTGGTGCATTTATGTTTTTCAGCTGTAGGATGATATTTTATATGTCTAATGTGGTGGGTACCGTCGTTTTTCGCTAACGATGTCCAGCGTTATTATGCTGAGCCAGACAGGGAAATGAATCGTCAATGTGTTTTCTTGAAGATGAACAAATAAGAATATGGTCTGCCGTAAGCAAAAACATTTCATCCGTGTCGTAGATCAACTGCTATTCCACTTATGCATTGACTGCAATATGCGATATTTTGCTTGTGTAGGCCATACCGTACTGGTGATGGCTCCACACTGCGCCATTTTCAGATGGTACCGTACATATGTCCTTTCTTTATATTATGGCTGTCACTCATGCACGCTTTCCAGAGGCCCCATGCATTAAGACAGCTACGCACAAATGTTACATCCATGACCTTCCCCCCACAATACACTCCGGTGGCCGCCATTTAAGTCTATAACCAGGATGCATATTGAGAACAGACAAGGGTACATCACAGGCCTGAAGGGCTTCGTACGGAAAATGGCCTTCTCATGTGGTGATTGTTAATCAAATGGAATATACAGTTGTTCAGGTGTCCTTTGACGTCACTCTCAATTCCTCCTACAGTACTGCCGACCGCGCAGAATAAAGACATCCACGAGGGCAAACAATGGTTACAGTAGAGGCCTGTTCCGGCCAGGGGCAGATTCGAGGGTCACGTCACCTTATCGTACTGCGGCAGGTCATGTACTGCTTTAATAGCGGTTGCCTTGACTGCGGATTGCTAGGCCGAGTCGGAGTTGTGCGAGGGGGCCCTCGAATTGCGCCAAGTAATAATAACTGCGTGTCCCAGAGATTGTAAAGGCAAAGCTGGCCAAGCCAAATTTTGGAAAGCTGCCAGTAAGCTTCCATATGTAAGTCACACGACGTTTTACCGTGGTTTGGATTTGAGTCAATGTGGTATATATTGAAGAGGAATGATGTAATCACAAGGCATGTTTTATCCAAATTTGTTAATGTCTTTACATCAAAAGTATATAACATTTTTGCTATTTCGTTCCAGAATACATGATATATATATATTTGATATAATTTAATTGAGAAAGGCCCTGGCACATGAGACTAACCCATTTGGGCTTTGGAACAGTGACTTTCGAGGTAAGTTTGTATGAAAGAATGTGTGAAAAATCACGATGTCGTCACCGGGAATCGAACCCAGGACCGTCTACTTACCACGTAGGCCGTCCTTACCACTGAGATACAACAACTATTTGTATAAACTGTTGGTCGTATACTTTATGCATACTTTTTGATACAAATGTATGGTAGGACATTTGTATAAGAACATTCATATCAAAGATTTGACTTATCTACTGTCCTTTAACACGTGTTTGGATCCAAACGCTGTATTTGAACATATGTACCGCTGCCACTGCAGTCATTCATTATGTATTTCGCAGCAAAAGTCCTTATTTAACATATGTTCCAATGCGAAGACACTTAGTTCAAATTTTGTAAATAAATGTGCTACAAAATAATTGTAATTTGTCTTATATGAATACTAAAAAAAATCCAACCCAATCGGAGATGGGTGCTTCTCCTGATAAGATTGACAAAGTCGGTATAATGCATTGCACAATGCTGCATTTTACGGGCCTAAGCCTTCAAAGTTACCCATGTACAGAGGTCAGACCTGTGATTTGTGCCCATAAATAATTGTTTCACCAAGTAGCAACACTGTTCCAATAAAGTTATACGGCATTCGGGACAGAACTTTATTAAAATTCTGATCCTCTCTCAGTTCAAACCAGCTGCGGGTAATCCAACATTAAACATACTGGTCGTTTAGAAATAAAAGGTACTTTCGGACTAGACTTGTTTCTGAAGATAAACATTATATGTGTTTTGGGCAATAGTCCAAACTTGATTTGTCATTTTACAGCACTGGTGTTGGTGTCGCAGTCCCCATTTGCTTATGATTAAGCGACACAAAATATCAACATAATCTCATCTCCGCCTGGTTTGGACATCGCGCGAGAGCCCCATCCTCTTCTTCCTATAATTATGAAATTGTATTATGCCAAAAGTAGCATACCTATGTCAGATCCAATAACTGATGTTCATACGAATGGTTTCATCTCGAGGCAAGTGTGGTGTATATTGCTAGCTGAGATCTAAAGGAGGGGATGACGAAGCAACACACTACCCCCCGTCATGATATATAACAAATGTCTTCCTACGACCTCATAGTAATAACTATTTATCGTTTTAATACCCGGCGGTGTAAATGACTTCATTTCTTTCGGACATCGGAACGCGCTTATGTGTTGCATAAACAGACATGGACACTGTTCTATTCTTGGTTGATAACCGAGAAAATTCCCCGAAGGGAAACATCGACGGGAACAGCTGTAGCTACCGGGGCTGAAACAATACGTTGGAGCTTAGAGATAGCTTAGGCACTGCAGAAAAATAACTATTACCATAGTCATTTCATTTACACAATAGATCGCAGTCGGGAAGAGATTTGTACCGGTTTATATATCACATACTTCCGTCAATGCCCTTCTCTTTGACATCACGGTCATGGCACTCTTTGCATTGCTGCAATCTTGCGATCAATGTCAGTGATTCATATGCTATTATTGCGCAATCAATACTCTTTATTATCCCGCTTGCTTTGCATGCAATCTAATCAATTTGTTGTAGCTACAGGCACTCGTATTGGAAGACCTTGTCCTTGAACATGTGGAGACATATATTCTCGACATTACCACTCGTAACATTATTATGATCTACTAGGGGAGTACCTCGAGCCCGACTAATTTAAGCGTCTTTCGTGATTTAGTATATGTACGTAGACTGGAACCCCGCTCTAAGACCACCCCGGTAATGTGACCACCCCGACCACTTTTTTCTCACTCCCGAATTTTTGCCTATACTTTAACATTTGCCTGAACCCGCTAATGCGACCACCCCGCTAATCCGGCATTAATACCACCAAGACCAGACCCAACCAATCAATTTCAATGGGACTCAACCGCACTAATGCGACTACCAAAGTTTCGACCATTTGTTTTTCGAAATTCGTGGCCACAAGAATAAGCATCGAACGAAGTGTTCTTCCTCAATGAATGTCAATGTGTCGCGAGCCCTGAAACAAAGAGGAAATGCTTTCTTGTGACATCGTGACATCGTTTGTGACATCGTTAGTTGATCTGTTATATCAGGGACATGGCTTTGCTAGTGACATTTTTATTTGACATCTTAAGATTAACTGCTTGTGAACTGGCCGAGCCGTTGGGCTTCATTCAGTCATACCTAATTCTGGCTTGATGCCGAAGGTGTTCACAGTTCAATACCAGAATGCGTATAAAACGACGTCAGCGACCGTACTTGTGTTCGTACTACATAACTGCACCCCCCCCCCCGCATCTCACGCCCCATTGTGTTGGCGTCAGTGATAATCTCATAACACTAACAGTTATTATCGGGAAAGTTTCCATAATGAGAACGCCCCGCTAATGAGACCACTTTTGCTGTCCCGTCCGCGGTCTTAATAGCGGGGTTTCACTTTCCCCTCCTACGCCCCCAGGTATCCTGCCCACTGGGTGGGCATTGCCGCCTGGCAGCCAATGTTGACATCTTGCTGGCATTGCCCCTGCTACATGTAAGAGGTAAATTGTTCTTATTAATAATATTATTAATACTATTCTTATTATGACAATTTTTAACAAGTGGTACTTCAACCTCGTTTACGTTCCTATTGTTTGCAGACACAGATGAGACAACTTTCCTGGACGATGTGATAACCGGAGCCGGTGAGGTATCTTCCAATTTCATTGTGACAGAACTACTGAAACCAACGACAGTTCGGATCAAAAGAACAAGTTAATTTGGATATAGAAGCGTTCTTCCGTTATTTCTTTCGGGCATGATTATGTGCTTTAAAATCTCGCTTGAGGTAAGCGAGGACAGAAAGGAAGAGACTACAAGGCCAGCAGAACGTCCAAGATTCATCAAGAGAATGGACCGCCGCGGTGACCCACTCACTTATTGAGGGCACCACCGTGGTGCGTACATACGGTAAGAGTGCTTCGTCGCTCCACGCGCTCCACCGTCCCCCCTCACACTACCACAGCCTCCCCATCCGCCACACCACAGCCCTCCCCCCACGTACACAACAGCCTCCCCACCCCCGCGCACACCACAGCCTCCCCATCCCCCATACCACGGCCCCTCCCCCCACAAACACCAGTCTCCCCTGCCTTGCGCACACCACAGCCTTCCCATACCCCACACCACGGCCTCCACATTTTCAAACGCACACCACAGCCTCTCCACCCCCTCTCGCCCTCACCCGGCACACCCTGCAACGGGGGCTTATGGCTCAACCCAACCCATGTCCTGGAGTCACAGATCAACTTCCGCTGGCTCGGTTCGTTTCGTTTCCGGCTATACGATACCGTACCTACTTATATATTTGGCGTTAATAAGGGCGTCTCCTAAGTACTACATGTTTCCTGGAGCATTTGTTTTCCACCACTCACTCACCAAGTCGGTTGACGTCATCGAGGACCCAGGGGGCGTCACGTGGGCGAGTCGCGCCAGTCACGTTATAACTGGCAACGGGTAGGTCGTTCCAAAATCATGAGATAATAGGGGCGCTGCGTTGTGGTCACGTGGTCGTCACGTGATTGATATTCAAATGCGGGCGTCACGAGAACAGTGCTGATGTCGTTGGTGGTGACGGAAATGCATTATCGCATTATGCGTGACGTAGATACGTTTTCGTGACCGTGTTCACTTGTACATCATTGATCATGTATTTGCTTCTTTAGCTCAAATTTGTGCACCCAACTACAAAGACAAGGAACACTTTGGCACAGGGAGAAGGAAACAATGAAACCGCACCAGGTGGAGATGGGCTTTAAACGCTTGGTGTGAAGTCGTTAACGTTATCTTACGACCAGCAATAGAAAACTCATCTCAAAATCCCGAGAAATAAATACCAAATTTGGATCAGGAGCTTTCAACTCCTATTAGTGACAGCACTGATCAAATTTTTGTATGCTGTTGACCAGGAACAAAATGAGCCCGCCACCTGCAACCCGTATATGACCTTAACTGGATATAGCACAGGTCACTTACCCCATTGACTGGAATATCATGCGATCGAATTTGGTATCCCCAACGAAATTTCGACACGCAATCAACACTTAGGAGTCCTAGCAATTACCATATCATGGCAGCTTGCAAATAGCCTGCTGCTAATATTGTCAGGGCATCAGCCAGGTTGATCTTGGGAGACAAGGGTCAGGCTACTTCACAGGGTGGGCTCGGGACAGACCGTCATTAGCGGACCACGTGACATTGACTGGCCTATCCCGTGCCGTGATCAGGATGACGATCGTTGGCACCGACCAAGGGCATTAAAGGTGGACACCGGGCAGGCCACCATTCCACATCTCGTCATCTCGACATCTCGTCATCTAGTAACCACACCTGGTGGACATTAAAGGTGGACACCGGGCAGGCCACCATTCCACACCTCGTCATCTCGACATCTCGTCATCTAGTAACCACACCTGGTGGACGTTACGAGTCGTGTCTCGGGGTGCTTGGCGACTAAGGGAAGGGAAGGAGGGTGGGTGATGCATATCGAATGCCACAGGCGTCGGTAGCAACAGAATGTGTGGCCGGCTGGTTGCGATCAAAACTGCGATATTGGCTACACGAAGAAAAGAGGCGTTCTAAGTAACATATTGACCAAAGAGAAAAGAGTCACATTTTTCTCGACTTGTTGCTACTGTAGCGTGGCGAGGGTATATGTGGCAGATTCCACCCCCACCCAGCTCTCCGCGGTCCTCAAACCTTGGCGGACCAAGGTACTACAACTATACTATAACAATACGCGGTAATGAATCATCTGGGAGCCGTGCAGCTGATCGCAGCTCAGACTGCTGGGGTGGTGGTGGCTATGTAGCAGGAGCCCCCGCGGCGTAACATTTATTATGTTTACCACATATACCAGATTGCATGTTATTTCAGTAAACTATCGTCGGCATAATGTACCGCTAAATATAAACAGCTAGGGCCGTAATTGGATGTTTATGCGTCGCTTCGAACGTTACCCTTAATTGCTAACATTTGCTGACAGGAGATCGAAAGGCGCGTAAAAATGGAGGGGAGAAATCGTTCGAGAAATCAATGCTTTCATTATCTTGGATTTGATGAAGTGTTGGCTATGACGGTCGTTGATAAAGGTATCGTGATGGGAGCTGTATATCTCGCGTGAAAGCGAGTGGCAGGACCTCAGTGGTTTGGACCTCTCTTCCGTGTCTGGATTGCATATCAGGATGCCGTAGGCGTGATTCTGTGAACATAGACAATGGTCCTATGCATCTAAGCATTGTCTTCACCCCAAGTCTGTATCCCATGTCTCCACCCCATGTCTCTATCCCATGTCTCCACCCCATGTCTCTATCCCATGTCTCTATCCCGTGTCTCCATCACATGTCTCCATCCGATGTCTCTATCCCAGGCCTCTGTCCCACGTCTCTATCCCATGTCTCCATTCCAAGTCTCTATCCCATGTCTCCATCCCATGTCTCTATCCCGTGTCTCCATCCGATGTCTCTAACCCATGCCTCTACCCCATGTCCCAACCCCATGTCTCTATCCCATGTCTCCATCCCATGTCTCTATCCCATGTCTCCATCCCATGTCCCTATCCCGTGTCTCCATCCGATGTCTCTATCCCATGCCTCTACCCCATGTCTCTATCCCATGTCTCTATCCCATGTCTCCATCCCATGTCTCTATCCCATGTCTCCATCCCATGTCTCTATCCCATGTCTCCATCCGATGTCTCTATTCCATGTCTCCATCCCATGTCTCTATCCCATGTCTCCATACCATGTCTATTTCCCGTGTCTCCATCAGTTGTCTCTATCCCATGCCTCTATCCCATGTCTCTATCCCGTGTCTAGATTCCATGTCTCCATCCTATGTCTCTATCCCATGTCTCCATTCCATGTTTCTATCCCATGTCTCCATCCCATATTTCTATCCCATGTCTCCATCCCATGTCTCTATCCCATGTCTCCATACCATGTCTCTTTCCCGTGTCTCCATCAGATGTCTCTATCCCATGCTTTGATCCCATGTCTCTATCCCGTGTCTAGATCCCATGTCTCCATCCCATGTCTCTATCCCATGCCTCTATCCCATGTCTCTATCCCGTGTCTATATCCCATGTCTCAATCCCATGTCTCTATCCCATGTCTCCATTCCAAGTCTCTATCCCATGTCTCCATCCCATGTCTCTATCCCGTGTCTCCATCCGATGTCTCTAACCCATGCCTCTACCCCATGTCTCCACCCCATGTCTCTATCCCATGTCTCCATCCCATGTCTCTATCCCATGTCTCCATCCCATGTCCCTATCCCGTGTCTCCATCCGATGTCTCTATCCCATGCCTCTACCCCATGTCTCTATCCCATGTCTCCATCCCATGTCTCTATCCCGTGTCTCCATCCGATGTCTCTATCCCATGCCTCTGTCCCATGTCTCTATCCCGTGTCTAGATCCCATGTCCCCATCCCATGTCTCTATCCCATGTTTCCATCCGACGTCCCTAACCCATGTCTCTATCCCGTGTCTCCATCCGATGTCTCTATCCCATGGCTCCATCCCAAGTTTCTATCCCGTGTCTCTATCCCATGTCTCTATCCCGTGTCTAGATCCCATGTCTCCATCCCATGTCTCTATCCCATGTCTCTATCCCGTGTCTCCATCCGATGTCTCTATCCCATGTCTCTATCCCGTGTCTCCATCCGATGTCTCTATCCCATGGCTCCATCCCAAGTCTCTATCCCATGGCTCTATCCCATGTCTCTATCCCATGTCTCTATCCCATGTCTCCATCCAATGTCTCTACCCCATGTGTCTATCCCGTGTCTCCATCCGATGTCTCTATCCCATGTCTCCATCTCATGCCTCTACCCCATGTCTCCATCCCATGTCTCTACCCCGTGTCTTCATCCGACGTCTCTATCCCATGTCTCTATCCCATGTCTCTATCCCATGTCTCTACCCCATGTCTCCATCCCATGTCTCTATCCCATGTCTCCATCCCATGTCTCTATCCCATGTCTCCATCCGATGTCTCTATCCCGTGTCTCCATCCGATGTCTCTAACCCATGCATCTACCCCATGTCTCCACCCCATGTCTCTATCCCATGTCTCCATCCCATGTCTCTATCCCATGTCTCCATCCCATGTCCCTATCCCGTGTCTCCATCCGATGTCTCTATCCCATGCCTCTACCCCATGTCTCTATCCCATGTCTCCATCCCATGTCTCTATCCCGTGTCTCCATCCGATGTCTCTATCCCATGCCTCTGTCCTATGTCTCTATCCCGTGTCTAGATCCCATGTCTCCATCCCATGTCTCTATCCCATGTTTCCATCCGACGTCCCTATCCCATGTCTCCATCCCGTGTCTCCATCCGATGTCTCTATCGCATGGCTCCATCCCAAGTCTCCATCCCGTGTCTCTATCCCATGTCTCTATCCCGTGTCTAGATCCCATGTCTCCATCCCATGTCTCTATCCCATGTCTCTATCCCGTGTCTCCATCCGATGTCTCTATCCCATGGCTCCATCCCAAGTCTCTATCCCATGGCTCTATCCCATGTCTCTATCCCATGTCTCTATCCCATGTCTCCATCCCATGTCTCTACCCCATGTGTCTATCCCGTGTCTCCATCCGATGTCTCTATCCCATGTCTCCATCTCATGCCTCTACCCCATGTCTCCATCCCATGTCTCTACCCCGTGTCTTCATCCGACGTCTCTATCCCATGTCTCTATCCCGTTTCTCTATCCCATATCTACATCCCATGTCTCTATCCCATATCTCCATCCCATGTCTCTATTCCATGTCTCCATCCCATGTCTCTACCCCATGTGTCTATCCCGTGTCTCCATCCGATGTCTCTATCCCATGTCTCCATCTCATGCCTCTACCCCTTGTCTCCATCCCATGTCTCTACCCCGTGTCTTCATCCGACGTCTCTATCCCATGTCTCTATCCCGTTTCTCTATCCCATATCTACATCCCATGTCTCTATCCCATGTCTCCATCCCATGTCTCTATCCCATGTCTTCATCCCATGTCTCTATTCCATGTCTCCATCCCATGTCTCTATCCCATTTCTCCATCCCATGTCTCCATCCCGTGTCTCCATCCGATGTCTCTATCCCATGTCTCCATCCCATGTCTGTACCCCATGTCTCCATCCCATATCTCTATCCCATGTCTCCATCCCATGTCTCTATCCCATGTCTCCATACCATGTCTCTATCCCGTGTCTAGATCCCATGTCTCAATCCCATGTCTCTATCCCATGCCTCTATCCCATGTCTCTATCCCGTGTCTAGATCCCATGTCTCCATCCCATGTCTCTGTCCCATGTCTCCATTCCAAGTCTCTATCACATGTCTCCATCCGATGTCTCTATCCCATGTCTCCATCCGATGTCTCTATCCCGTGTCTCCATCATATGTCTCCATCCGATGTCTCTATCCCCTGCCTCTGTCCCATGTCTCTATCCCGTGTCTAGATCCCATGTCTCCATCCCATATCTCTATCCCATGTTTCCATCCGACGACTCTATCCCATGTCTCTATCCCATGTCTCCATCCCATGTCTCTATCCCATGTCTCCATTCCAAGTCTCTATCCCATGTCTCCATCCCATGTCCCTATCCCGTGTCTCCATCCGATGTCTCTATCCCATGCCTCTACCCCATGTCTCCATCCCATGTCTCCATCCCATGTCTCTATCCCGTGTCTCCATCCGATGTCTCTATCCCATGCCTCTGTCCCATGTCTCTATCCCGTGTCTAGATCCCATGTCTCCATCCCATGTCTCTATCCCATGTTTCCATCCGACGTCCCTATCCCATGTCTCTATCCCGTGTCTCCATCCGATGTCTCTATCCCATGGCTCCATCCCAAGTCTCTATCCCATGTCTCTATCCCATGTCTCTATCCCGTGTCTAGATCCCATGTCGCCATCCCATATCTCTATCCCATGTTTCCATCCGACGTCTCTATCCCATATCTCCATCCCCTGTCTCTATCCCATGTCTCCATTCCAAGTCTCTATCCCATGTCTCCATCCCATGTCTCTATCCCGTGTCTCCATCCGATGTCTCTAACCCATGCCTCTACCCCATGTCTCCACCCCATGTCTCTATCCCATGTCTCCATCCCATGTCTCTATCCCGTGTCTCCATCCCATGTCTCCATCCCATGTCTCCATCCCATGTCTCTATCCCGTGTCTCCATCCGATGTCTCTAACCCATGCCTCTACCCCATGTCTCCACCCCATGTCTCTATCCCATGTCTCCATCCCATGTCTCTATCCCGTGTCTCCATCCCATGTCTCTATTCCATGTCTCCATTCTATGTCTCTACCCCATGTGTCTATCCCATGTCTCCATCCCATGTGTCTATCCCGTGCCTCCATCCGATGTCTCTATCCCATGTCTCCATCCCATGCCTCTATCCCATGTCACCATCCCATGTCTCTACACCGTGTGTCCATCCGACGTCTCTATCCCATGTCTCTATCCCGTTTCTCCATCCCATATCTCCATCCCATGTCTCTATCCCATGTCTCTATCCCATGTCTCCATCCCATGTCTCTATTCCATGTCTCCATCCCATGTCTCCATCCCATGTCTCTATCCCATGTGTCTATCCCGTGTCTCCATCCCATTTCTCCATCCCATGTCTCCATACCATGTCTCTTTCCCGTGTCTCCATCCGATGTCTCTATCCCATGTCTCCATCCCATGTCTCTATCCCATGTTTCTAACCCGTGTCTAGATCCCATGTCTCCGTCCCATGTCTCCATCCCATGTCTCTACCCCATGTCTCCATCCCATGTCTCTACCCCATGTCTCCATCCCATGTCTCTATCCCATGTCTCCATCCCATGTCTCCATCCCATGTCTCCATCCCATGTCTCTATCCCATGTTTCTATCCCGTGTCTAGATCCCATGTCTCCGTCCCATGTCTCCATCCCATGTCTCTACCCCATGTCTCCATCCCATGTCTCTATCCCATGTCTCCATCCCATGTCTCCACCCCATGTCTCTATCCCGTGTCTCCATCCGATGTCTCTATCCCATGTCTCTACACTATGTCTCTATCCCGTGTCTTCATCCCATGTCTCCATTCCATGTCTCTATCCCATGTCTCCATCCCATGTCTCTATCCCATGTCTCCATACGATGTCTCTATCCCGTATCTCCATACGATGTCTCTATCCCATGCCTATATTCCATGTCTCTATCCCGTGTCTAGATCCCATGTCTCCATCCCATGTCTCTATCCCATGTCTCTATCCCATGTTTCCATCTCAAGTCTCCACCCCATGTCTCTATTTCATGTCTCCATCCCATGTCTCTATCCCATGTGTCTATCCCGTGTCTACATCCGATGTCTCCATCCCATGTCACCATCCCATGTCTCTATCCCGTGTCTCCATCCGATGTCTCTATCCCATGTCTCTATCCCGTGTCTCCATCACATGTCTCCATCCCGTGTCTCTATCCCATGTCTCTATCCCATGAAAATTTGGATGACGTAGACCATAAAGAAGCAACATTTCCGAAAGGAAATTTTAGATCAGGGTTGATCTGATTTTGTACCTATTATTTATGTCACGTTGCCCATGCCGTTGATCGTTTGGTGGTGACCGGGCACCGCTTAACATTTGTAAATCGTTGCTGTTCATCGTTGCTGTTGGGCTGTGTGTTAGCAAGCTGTGCACTGTCGGTATGTGTGTCACCGAGCTGTGTGCTGTCGGCTTGTGTGTCACCGAGCTGTGTACTTTCGGCATGTGTGTCACCGAGCTGTGTGTTGTCACTCTGTGTCTCACCGAGCTGTTTGTTGTCAGTCTGTGTGTCACCGATATGTGTGCTGTCGGTCTGTGTGTCTCCGAGCTATGTGCTGTCGGACCGTGTGTCACCGAGCTATATGCTGTCTGACTGTGTGTCACCGAGCTGTGTGCTGTCGGCTTGTGTGTCACCGAGCTGTGTGCTGTCGGCTTGTGTGTCACCGAGCTATGTGCTGTCGGACTGTGTGTCACCGAGCTGTGTGTTCTCGGCTTGTGTGTCACCGAGCTATGTGCTGTCGGACTGTGTGTTTCTGAGCTGTGTGCTGTCAGTGTGTGTGTCACCAGGTTGTGTGCTATCGGTCTTTGTGTCACCGAGCTGTGTATTGTCGGTTTGTGTGTCAGCGAACTATGTGCTGTCGATCTGTGTGTCATTGAGCTGTGTGTTGTCCGTCTGTGTGTGACCGAGCTGTGTGTTGTCGTTCTGTGTGTCATTGAGCAGTGTGCTGTCGTCCTGTGCGTTACTAAGTTGTGTGCCGTTGGTCTGTGTGGCACCGGGCTCTCTGATGTCGGCCTGTGTGTCACCGAGCTGTGTGTTGTCTGTCTATGTGTCACTAATCTGTGTGTCGCTAATCTATGTGATGTCAGTCTACGTGTCACCGAGATGATGCTGTCGGTCTGTGTGTCACCGAGCCGTGCACGGTCGGTCCGTGTTGCATTGAGCTGTGTGGTGTTGGTCTGTGTGTCACCGAGCGGTGTGTTGTCGGTCTGCGTTTCACTGAGCTATCGCTATTGGTTTGTGTGTCAATGAACTGTGTGCTGTGGGTCTGTGTGTGAACGGTATGTGTGCTGTTGGTCTGTGTATCACCGAGCTGTGTGCTGTTGGTTTGCGTGTCACTAAGCGGTGTGCTGTCGGTCTGTGTGCCATCGAGCTGTGTGCTGTTGGTCTGTGCGTCAGCGAAATATGTGCTGTCGGTCTTTGTGTCGGCGAACTCTGTGATGCCGGCCTGTATGGCATTGAGCTGTGTGATGTTGGTCTGTGTGTCACTAAGCTGTGTTCTGTTGGTCTGTGTGTCACCGAGCTCTGCCCTGTCGGTCTATTTATCCCCGAGTTATGTGATGTCGGTCTGTGTCTGACTAATCTGCGTCCTGACAGTCTGTGTGTCACCGAGCTGTGTGTTGTCGTTCTGTGTGTCACTGGGAAGTGTGCTGTCGCCATGTGCGCAACTAAGTTGTGTGCCGTTGGTCTGTGTGTCACCGAGCTCTGTGATGTCGGCCTGTATGACACTGAGCTGTGTGATGTTGGTATGTGTGGCACTCAGCTGTGTGCTGTCGGTCTGTGTGTTGCCAACCAGAGTGCGGTCGGTCTGTAGGTCACTAAGTTGTGCGCTCTCGGTCTGTGTGTCACCGAGCTGTGTGCTGTCGGTCTGTGTTTCACTGAGCTGTGTGCTGTCGACCTCCGTGTCAACGAGCAGTGTGCTGTCGGTCTGTGTCTCACCGAAATGTGTGCTGTGGGTTTGTATGTCACTGAGCTGTGTGCTGTCGGTCTGTGTGTCACCGAGCTGTGTGCTGTTGGTCTGTGGTTCACCGAATTGTGTGCTGTCGGTGCGTGTATCCCTGAACTGTGTGCTGTCGGTCTGCGTGTCACCGAGCAGTGTGCTGTCGGTCTGTGTGTCTCTGAGCTGTGTGCCGTCTGTGCCGGACCAAGCTGTGTACCGTCTGTGCCGGACCAAGCTGTGCGCTGTTAGTCTCTGTGTTACCGAGCTGTGTGCTGTCGGTCTGCGTATCACTGTACTGTGTGCTGTCGGTCTGTGTGTCACCGTAATGTGTGCTGTCGGTTTGTGTGTCACAGATCTGTGTGCTGTCGGTCTGTGAGTCACCGAGCTGTGTTCTGTTGGTCTGTGTGTTACCGAGCTGTGTTGTGTCTGCCTGTGTCTCACCGACCGGTGTGCTGTGGGTCAGTGCATCGATGAGATGTGTGCTGTCGGTGTGTGTGTCCTTGAACTGTGTGCTGTCGGCCTGCGCGTCACGAGCTGTGTGCTGTCGGTTTGCGTGTCACCGAGCAGTGTGCTGTCGGTCTGGGTGTCACCGAGCTGTGTGCTGTCGAATTGTGTATCCCTGTACTGTGTGCTGTCGGTCCGTGTGTCACCGAGCAGTGTGCTGTCGGTCTGGGTGTCACCGAGCTGGGTGCTGTCGGTCTGTGTATCACTGAGCTGTGTGCTGTCGGTCTGTGTCACCGAGCTGTGTGCTGTCGGACTGTGTGTCACCGAGCAGTGTGCTGTCGGTCTGGGTGTCACCGAGCTGTGTGCTGTCGAATTGTGTATCCCTGTACTGTGTGCTGTCGGTCCGTGTGTCACCGAGCAGTGTGCTGTCGGTCTGCGTGTCACCGAGCTGGGTGCTGTCGGTCTGTGTATCACTGAGCTGTGTGCTGTCGGTCTGTGTCACCGAGCTGTGTGCTGTCGGTGCGTGTATCCCTGAACTGTGTGCTGTCGGTCTGCGTGTCACCGAGCAGTGTGCTGTCGGTCTGTGTGTCTCTGAGCTGTGTGCCGTCTGTGCCGGACCAAGCTGTGTACCGTCTGTGCCGGACCAAGCTGTGCGCTGTTAGTCTCTGTGTTACCGAGCTGTGTGCTGTCGGTCTGCGTATCACTGTACTGTGTGCTGTCGGTCTGTGTGTCACCGTAATGTGTGCTGTCGGTCTGTGTATCACAGCTGTGTGTTGTCGGACTGTGTATCACTGAGCTGTGTGCTGTCGGTTTGCGTGTCACCGAGCAGTATGCTGTCGGTCTGTGCGTCACCGAGCTGTGTACTGTCAGTCTGGGCGCCACCGAGCTGTGTGCTGTCATGCTGTGTATCACAGCTGCTTGTTGTCGGACTGTGTATCGCTGAGCTGTGTGCTGTCGGTTTGCGTGTCACCGAGCAGTATGCTGTCGGTCTGTGTATTACCGAGCTGTGTTCTGTTGGTCTGCGTATCACCGAGCTGGGTGCTGTCGGACTGTGTATCACCGACCGATGTGCTGTGGGTCAGTGCGTCGATGAGATGTGTGCTGTCGGTGTGTATGTCCTTGAACTGTGTGCTGTCGGCCTGCGCGTCACGAGCTGTGTGCTGTCGGTTTGCGTGTCACCGAGCAGTGTGCTGTCGGTCTGGGTGTCACCGAGCTGTGTGCTGTCGAATTGTGTATCCCTGTACTGTGTGCTGTCGGTCCGTGTGTCACCGAGCAGTGTGCTGTCGGTCCGTGTGTCACCGAGCAGTGTGCTGTCGGTCCGTGTGTCACCGAGCAGTGTGCTGTCGGTCTGTGTCACCGAGCTGTGTGCTGTCGGACTGTGTGTCACCGAGCTGTGTGCTATCAGTTTATGTGTCACTGAGCTATATGCTGTCGTTCTGTGTATCACTGATCCGGGTGCTGTCCGCCTGTGTGTCATCGAGCTGTATACTGTCGTTCTTCGTGTCACTGAACTATATGCTGTCGGTCTGTGTGTCTCTGAGCTGTCTGTTGTCTGTGTTACCGAGCTGTGTGCTGTTAGTCTGTGTGTTACCGAGCTGTGTGCTGTTGGTCTGTGTGTCACTGAACTGCGTGCTGTCGGTTAGTGTATCACACAGCTGTGTGTTGTCGGACTTTGTGTCCCTGAGCTATATGCTGTCGTTCTGTGTGTCATTGATCCAGGTGCTGTTCGTCTTTGTGTCATCGAGCTATGTGATGTCGTTCTATGCGTCACTGAGCTATATGCTGTCGGTCTGTGTATCACTGAGCCATTTACTGTCGGTTTGTGTGTCACGTAGCAGTGTACTGTCGGCCTGTGTGTCTCTGAGCTGTGTGCGGCCTTTGTAATCGAGCTGTGTGAATAGCGACACCCCAAAAACCCGATGGTTTCTTCCCCACCACGATGTGTGATGAACGCTGTTACAGCAATGAGAGCGAAAAACTAAAATGGAAAAAAAATCTATCCAACGCAGCATGAATGCTCATAGTTATTTTTAAAAAAAATGCACACGGTGTATGCTATATGGGTAAAGAGGCTAACTTAAAGTAACGCCAAGCTGGGAGATCGATAGACAGACCGACATGTACCCCACACCCGACTGTGCCCGATTGGCCTCCATAGCCATCGCGTATCACTGTGTGACCTTGCAAGGTCATCGAATGTGACATTGGGGCATCTTTATGTGAGACACGCGTGCTCACGGAGCCCTGGCGGTGGAGATATACAGGCACGCCGGTAGTCAACACTCCATGACGAGTCGTGGTTTTGTTACCCAATCCAGCAGAAGCCACCACTCACGCCTTGCCTTTTCACAGCGCCTCGAAGGCGAATCATTCCTTCGGGTGAGGCGTGAAACACGTGACAAACCCCAATATTTGGCCATTCATGCTCCCCACGAGAGAAAAACGCTCATATCAGCGTGCATCTAGGATATCTCCCGGATTTGGCCATCAAGCCAGAAATAAAGGCTCTTAGGCGAACACAATGGCGCCCCGATCTGTCACACTCAGCTGTGGTTTAAACCCCTCCCCGTGTAAACCCATCTCGGGCGAGGAAGGCGATCTACTGACTCCCAAGTCACACCCGAGGTGGCGCTCTACTGATAAAGTCCACGATCAGGAAAAGAATTAGTTTTTATTTACCCCGTATCATCTTGTTGTTGTCACCTTTTCTCCACAAAGTGGCCAGACGTTGGCCGCATTTATATCTATTTATATACATCGACTGGGCGGCCTGTACTGCCGATCCGTCTCCCTTTGCCAGACAACCTTCGTATATCAGTCACATCACATCGAGACTCCGATCACCGGGGCCGGGATCCTATGCTGGATCAGCGACGGCATCTTCTGTGGTCTTTACTGAAAAAAAGTATCTAGGGCTAAATGCAGAGTTGAAGAAAAATATATCCCGCTGTTTGAGGCAGGACTATCTTATTATATGATGGAACTCCATCTTTGTGCACTGCAGAAGTATGCAATGAACAAAATATGTGCATGGTGCATGTACCATGTAGTGCATGGAGATATTCACAAGTACCCAAAAACCATGACAATTCTGCTTCATAATTCTGAGACTTCCATGCCGTGTTAATTTGAGGTTATCATTAGAGGTTTCTGAAAAATATTAAGTTAGTAGTATTTGCCAATGCCACAGAAAGTTCTTCGGAGCCGTGGGGGGGGGGGGGTGGAGTTGGAAGTAATTAAGCATTATTATGCTCTAGGGTCCCTAATGCTGTTTGTACTTAACACCATCAAGAGCAGTGTTAATGAAAATGCTCCTCTGACATTTGTCAAACACGATATCGTTGCCATATAAATTCTAGTGTATATTGTGCTAATCTGTTTCAAACGAGAACCTGTCTCACGCAGCTATCCGGATGTGTGATAGTGCAGTTAGCGCCCCTCTCTGATGACTATATTTACGCCGTTTATTATCGCCCCCCCCCCCTCCCCGGGAGAACAAAGACCCTTTTTTCTACGTATTTCAATAGAGTAAATTTGTCTTGGCGTAGCAGACGAGTTTCCAGGGCAACAAAGCAGTCCCCAAAACAGTTTGTGGTATTCTTTTTGACCAACTATCAAAACTGCCCTGCACCGCCGCTGCATGAAATCCCAACCAGCTCTCTCTAATGAGGCGTGTACGCACGCTAGGGTCTGTGCAATTCCGAAAAGGTGGGGTGGAGAGGGGGGGGGGGGGCGGGCGAACGCGAGGGAGTCAAGTATATTTTAAGTCCCCATTGGAAAAATAGTCATTGGGAAATCTATATATTTCTGGGTTTTGGGGGGTTTTGCCGTACTTACATTGTGCCATAGGCTTCGCATGCACCACAGCTGGTTATTATGCGATATTCAGGACGGCCAAAACAAGTCAGTTGAGGGTACTTTAGACGTGTGTTGATGACCCTTATTGCTTTGATGAGTTGTTGTATTGCGAAACGTCCCGTTTGGGCTGTACGAACGCCCGAGGCATTTTGAAGGGAACTATGTGGTGATATTTTTGTTTATTACGTCCTAATAGTAGGGATTCGTCTCCCAGACATTTTCATTTAAATATATGAATCTGTAATAGGACATGCATTTATCAAAGAGCAAGCACTAACAAGAAGGAAAATATTCAACAAAACGATTTTGTCGTCATTGTATTATTGTCATTTTGCTGTGTGCTGTGTTCCCCCATTATCGATCACACTTAAGTCCCTCGGGTGAGCACGTGCCCATAGCGCATGCTGAAACTGGGTTTTCAATCCCATAGTTTTGTTCCCAAGGTGACGATACATCAGCTGGGCCCCCGCAACAACGGACCACTCAATGGAGTAGTCGGGGAGCCAGCCTCCAATGGTGGCACTCATGTGCTATAGGTTGAAGAAACACTCGCACACAATACATTTCGTGCAGGAGTACGTGTTTTACAATTAATATGTACAAAGATCGGCTTGGCAAAACATTGACATGTAATGATATCACTGTAGTTGGTGTAGCTTTAAAATGCTGCAGCCTCTCACCAACTATCCCTGCGGAGCGCTGCCTAGCGGACAAAGCACCCTATAGTTGCACGGGTCACGTGTTCACAGGTGAAAGTAGACGGCTTCAACGAGCGTGCGTGTCAACGCGAATTATTTCATTCGCATTCAGGATGTCACATCCACTCATGGCACTAAACTGTGAATCCAAAATATGTTCCATCATCTAAAGGTAACTGAGGCCTTTCTAGGGGTTCCAGTGTCCCTGCAAACAAAGAACGTTTTGCAGTATCCTGATGGAACCTCGGCTGAGCAGAGTGCTCGACATTTCCTTGCAGTCACGATAGTCTTATATAATCATACTAAATATAATATAGATGTACGTATGTAAAATTATACATGTAATAATAATGATAATAATAATAATAATAATATCCCAAAACCGTGTCGTGCTGGGATACAAAAGACAACTGTAATGAAAAGCAAAAATATAAAACCAAAATCTGTAAAATAATCTGACAGAAAGATGGTGTAGCATGTCAACCGGGTGACATAATGTATGTGGATAAGTAATCAGAGCCTTATACGGTAAAAACAAGGCGCTCCTTCTAACCAACTGACCACCCCCCCCCCCCCTCCTCTATCCCTACCCGCCTTACTAACCACATCTTTCACGGTGAGTGAATATTGATTATAAATAGTAGACATAATATCGTGAAGCCACGTGCGTTTTACAGCGAGAACTAAAAGGCTAATTCGCCGCCGGAGCCAGTGGGAAAGTGACAAACTGGCGCGGCTTGTCCTCCGCCGACCCTGCCATGACAACAGCTCCGACACGATCATTAATAAGTTCCGTCTACAGCGTCAACTATTCATGTCGTTGTCGCTGCCCGTTCTAAGTTTAGTGGGCGCCCGGTGGGAGGATGGCGAAGGTGGAGAGGTTAAGAAGGGGTGAGGGTGGCGATGGGGTCGGTTGAGGGTGGCGAGGGGGCCGGGTGATTGTGGTGAAGCGGCGGAGTTGAGTGGGAACAGGTCGGGTCGATGGCCTAGAGGAGGAGGACGACGATCGTGAGCGAGTGTATCCTGGGCCGGATGCAAGATGGATAAAGTATCTGGAAAGTTATGAGAGGGTGGTCGAGAGGTGGGTGCTCGGTTGCTATGGTTGTGGCTGTGGCGTGGCTGTGAGGGATCACGTGGAGATGGATCCAGCCACCCAGATGGGGGGGGGGGGCGGATTCGCGTAACCACCCGTCCCACCGGAAGACAAATGTCACCCCCACCACCCCACCACCCCCGCCTAAAACCCTCTCCGCTTCTCACCCGTCACAATGCCGACATGTGGATACGGGATCCAAACCCCGCGGTGACCCATTTCCTTGCCACATTCAGCACCTCTCGCCCCAGCCCCCCAACTAGCACACCATCTAAACTGGCCCCACACATTCTGTTGACGGAAGCGACGCCTATAAATGGAGAGATGACACATGAACAGAACCTCCATGAAGGAAGCATCAATTGACAGAACCGTAGTCAGAGCTCCTGCCGGCTGCATCATTATTCGGTAGTCAATTACAGGGGAGTGGTTGGGGTTCGGGGAGGGGGTTCGGGGTAGGGGAGGGGGGTGTCAGCCGTGGCCCTGGTTTCCCCACTGATGGTCTGTGGACAAATCCATCGAGACAAAGAAGCTTATGGGCGGGAGGATAGCCATGAGCCCCCGTGATTACTCCGGAGGCTTCCGTAATGCTTTATTAAATATGAAACTCCCATCTCTCGTGTTCCGCTATCTTCGGTTTGTTTATGCCATGTATCAGAAGCCGCGGTTGTATACCGCGGCCGCATACTGAATGAGGAATCTACCCCAAAGTAAATTCCGAAGCCGAAACATTCCCCTCCGCTCCCGTGTCGCCAAACGTGACAATAGTTGGTTTTTGGTTGGCATCGGGTTGCCCGCTGTCCAGCACATAGGGGAGCCTCGCTAGATCAGCTGTGGCCCGGGCCAAATATTTTGCCCCGCTCCATGCTAATGCCCTATTCTAGGGCTAAATAGTTTGCCCATGGAGCTTCGAACTTACGGGCCCTGGCATGCATATTTCGGTCCAGGTCAACCGATTGTGGATTCGCACACTGCTGCATGCATCTGGCTCTTCATCCAACTTCGTAACATGGGCTTTCGTTGCCTAATTATGTGGCCGACAGCGGCCCAAAACATCTAATATGCCAAACCGTGTTCAAGCCCATTGTCAATAGCGACATATGCACGGTCAAGTTTGTTGACAGACCTCTTCTCGAAACAAATAGCAAAGACATGATGCTCAATACTCTCATCATGTGGATGGGACCGATTAGTTATAGTAAAAAGAGAATGTGGGAGAAACCTATTCAGTGCAAGAAAACAGGACACTAAAATATCCGGGTGTAGTGGGCCTGGCTATATACTGCATTTGTGCAAATATTGGCCATCACTGATAGCATTGCACCAGACACCGGGAAGTTTTTTTCTTAAACTGTACATTTAACCCTAGATACCTTTTTTCAGTAAAACCTGCAGAAGATGCCGTCGCTGATCCAGCATTGGATCCCGGTCCCGGTGATTGGAGTCTCGATGTGATGTGACTGATATACCAAGGTTATGTGACAAAGGGAGGCGGATCGGTATTATAGGCCACCCGATCGATGTGTACCATTATAAATAGAGCCTGGTCACTGTGTAGAGAAAATACAACAACAACAAGATGATGCGGGGTAAATAAAAACTAATTTCAGGACTTTATCAGCAGGGCGCTATCCCGGATGTGATTTGGGAGTCAGTAGATCGCCTTAATCACTCGAGATCCCGCGGCGGGGGACAAAACACTCCGAGGGTTTTAAACCACAGAGTGTGACAGATCGGGGCGCCATTGTGTTCGTCTAAGAGCCTTTATTTCTGGCTTGATGGCCAAATCCGGGAGATATCCTAGATGGGCGCTGATATGAGCGTTTTTCGCTCGTGGGGGGCATGAATGGCCAATTATTGGGGTTTGTCACGTGTTTCACGCATCACCCGAAGGAATGATTCGCATTCAAGGCGTTGTGACCAGACGAGGCGTGAGTGGTGACTTCTGCTGGATTGGGTCGCAAAACCACGACGGTTATGGAGTGATGACTCCCTGCCTGTCTGTTTATCTCCACATCCAGGGCCCCGTGAGCACGCGTGTCTCACATAAAGATGCCCCAATGTCACCTTCAATGACCTCGCAAGGTCACACAGTGATGCGCGATGGCTATGGAGGCCAATCCGGTACAGCCGGGTGTGGGGTCTGTTGAAAGATATCAACGGTGCTACCCAGTAACATAACATCTATGGAATTAATACTGGATTTGGCGGTGAATGTTGCTTAGTTTTTTCACAGAGATGCGGTTAGACGGCAACCCAAAGCGTTCCGGGGTAAAATTCTTGGTTGGCTCTGTGGCTGTAGACGGGCCCTGTCAACCTTGTGCCCGTCCTACAACCCACAGAACTGGGGCTAGGATAGCGATATGGTATGGAGACATCTGATGGATACATGAGATGGTGATATGGGATGGAGACATGGGATAGAGAAATGGGTGGGGACATGGGGAGGGGATATATGAGAGAGACTTAGGTAGACAACAAGAGACAGGTCTCATATTGGTTTTTTAGCCGACACCGGTGCCACGATTTTGCGAGAGTTGGAAGAAGAAATTAGTTATTTGGTTGAAGTAGGATTCGCTCTATGTCCTCTCACGAAGGTAAAACAAAGGGTCGATGTGAGATTGAGCCGTATGTCCGGGAGTAAATTTCTTTTGCAGAGCATCTTTATCCAACACAAACTCGTCTACACACGGGGACCGAACCACGCACTGACCGCATGGGCTGGCCCAACATAGCACAATTCAACAAAAAACTGAACGCACTACCTACAATTCCACGAGGTGTACCCTAGCTTGAAACCTAGTACATAGGTTGAAAAATGCCCCACATTTCCTAAGAGCCCTCGTACAAGCCATAAAATGGTAATGAGATACCACGCCGGCTGCTTCTCACTACTAGTTGTGTGGACAATTACCGAAACAGTCTTCCGGCATTGTGCCGAGTAGTGAACGGAAATGAAATCAGTTGTAATCCTGAGGTGAATAGTTTGCTCTTCCTGAAATTATTGCTTCCGATGCAGCATTCTTTTTGTCACGCTGTGCTTCTCCGGTATAAGTCGTATTATGTTCCCATTTCGTCTGATCTAGATTACATGGATCTAGATTTCATGCTGATCTAGATTACCTATTGAATGCAGTAATGAATGCATGCTCTTCATTAACCCCATTTCATCGTCAGTTTCAATTGCCTAGAAACAATAGATGGGTCTGCATATCCCACCCCCGCCATCCCCACTCCTTACCCATCCCCGCTCTCCCGCAGTGTCCAGCAGATCTGATGCGTTTTGGTCTACCACGCTTGAGGCACAGTTTGAACACCATTATAGTGACTATTAACTAAAAATACGCGGATCGGTCCGAACAATGCCGAGGACATCATGTGGTTAATGATGATAGCCCAGCGTTGGCCTCTTCTATGTGTATATATATCTAGATTCTCTGTCTGTCTAAGTCTTGGGGCGACCAGGAGATACGGAAGGTAGCCACCGGACCAATGTTAAGGCTAGATAAAAACAAAGGGTCATAATTTACTGGACGCTCGGAGGGTAAAGGGATTAAAAGAGCCCTTTGCTGCTGAAACAACGAGGCAGATTGGCCGAAATTTATACTCCTTGAGGGGCAGTTTGGAGAGCCGGCCGAGGCACCGTCATCAGAGCCTCATTACAGCTGGACCTCTTTGCCTCCCAGCTCCCCCGCCCCCCCCTATCCGACGCCACTGCTGTCGCCACCCACACCATCCCTGGAACCCGTGCATTCTCCGACCCGCTCATAAAATGGGCCCCCAGCCCGATGGAGGGGGGGGGGGGGGGTCGGTATTGGCATACATAACGCCAAGCCCTGATGAGCCCCACGGATGACCCGACCTCTGATCCGGATACCAACCACGGATTAGTAGGTTGATCCCTAAAACGAACCAACCCTTCTCAAACTGGAATACGTATTAAATATTGTTAATCTTCGATTTTTGTCTTATTTCGGTGTGTTTGGTTACTCTGTATGTATGTCTGTATATATGTCTGTATGTCTGTTTGTTTGTAACGCAACGCACTATCTTTCGAATGCCTTAAGATATCGACTTCAAAATTCCCAAGAAGATCGAAACCACCACAGAATTGCTCTAGGACGCTTAGTCTGGCTGCTAGAGCGCTCGCAAGAGGTACACCCACCTTGCTGACGCTTCCATTATGAGTCAACGGCGATATGGACCGGCACTCTTTCGGGTTGCGATGGCCGCCGTTTGCTTAATAGCGACGCTAGAGAGTCGGGACTGGTTGCAAAAAGATGGGGCCAGCGTCGACTTGGGCATGGAATTATAAGGCTGACTTTAAAGAGCTAATAGTGTACATGGTAATGAATGTATTAACAAGTACCCAAACCAGCACAAATCTGCTTCACAATTCTGAGATTTCCATGGCGTGTTAATTTTAAGTTATTATTGGATGTTTATGAAAAATATTATGTTAGTAGTATTTGCCAATGCCACAGAAAGTTCTTCGGAGCTAGAGGGGGAGTTGCAAGTAATTAGGCATTCTTATGCTCTATGTTCTCTAATGCTGTTCGTACTTACCATTCTTAATGAAGACCAGTGTTAATGGAAATGCTCCTGTCACATTTGTCAAACACTATATTGTTACCATATGATTTCCAGTGTATATTGTTCTAATCTCGTTGAAACAAGATCTATACGGATGCGTGATAGCGCGATGAGCGCCTCCCTGTGAAAACTAGATATACCCCTTTTATTATCGTCTTTTTTTCGACGTCCTTCTTTACTGCTGTCAATTTGCCTTGGCTTAGCAGACGAATTCCCGGGGCAACAACGCACAAAAGCAGCCCCCAAAGAAGTTAGATTGCGATCTTCTTTTTGAGCAACAAGTCTCAAAACTGCACTGCTCCGCCGCTGCATGAAATTCCAAACCAGTGCAAACCCGGCAGGAAGAGGGGGGGGGGGGGGCGGGTGACAACGCGAGGGAGTCACAAAATGTCAAGTCACCAACAAATATTCATTAGGAAATCTATTAATTCCTGGGATCTTTCGGTTTTTGCAATACTTACATGGTGCCATTCGCTTCGTATGCACCAAAGCTGCTTATAATGCGACATTCAGGACAGCGAAAACAAGTCAGTTGAGGGTGCTTTAGACGTGTGTTGATTGCCCTTATTATTTTAATGAGTTGCATTATTGTAAAAGAATTATAGCGTCCCGAAATTGCTGGACAAACGCATGTGGCCTTTGGAAGAAAAATATATCATGCTGTTATTGTGCACTACGTCATAACAGTAGGGATTCAGTAGGGATTCAGGCATTGCTATTTAAATATATGAATATATAATAGGACATGCATTTATCAAAGAGCCAACACGAAAAGTAGGTGAAATGTCAGAAACGCGATTTTGCTGACATTGCAATATGGTAATTTGGACTTTGAGAGCTTCTTCGCAACGGGCGGTTCTTTTGGTGATCTTATGTTACCGCATTATTGCTCACACTTAATTCGTTTAGGTGCGCACGCGTGCCCATAGAGCATGCTGTACTTGGTCTTAAATCGCATATTTTTGTTCCCAAAGTGACGACACACCAGCTGGGCACCTGCCACAACGGATAGCCTACTGGAGTACAGGAACCCAGCCTCCAACCGTATCACTCATTTGCCATTCGCTGCAAAACAATGAAATATCGTGCGAAAGCACGTGTTCTACAATAAACATGTAGAGTGCTCGCCTTGGCAGTACATTAGCATGTAATGATATGACCATTGTTCGTGAAGCTTGATAATGCTGCAGCCCCCCAGCAACAATCCCCACGGAGCGCCACCTAACGGATAAAGCACGTTTCAGTTGGACATGTCATGTGTTAGGTGAAAGTAGACGGCTTCAACGAGCGTGCGTGTCAACACGAAATACTTCATTCGTATTCAGGTTGTCACATCCACTCACATCCACCCCGGACATAAAACTGTGAATCTAAAATATTTTCCATGATTTAAAGATTTTTTTGTGAAGCCTTTGTAGCTGTTCCAGTCCCCCTACCAATAACCAAATGAGGGATTGTTTGACAGTATCCTGATGATACACGGGCTGGGCAGAGTGCTCGACATTGCCACACAGTCACGAAATTTTGTTCAGAAGCACGATAGGAGAATAGTGTGACAAAAAGAAACACATGTAAAAAATATGATGTATATTAGACGTTTTTTGCGGGGGGTGACCAGAATTACAATAAAAAAAGTACTTAGATTCAGGTTGTTTGACAGCTCGATCAGAACACGTTTTCTCATTGAGAGAAACAATTATTCTAACGTTAAAAGAACCTTAATGATAGGACTGCTGCCACAATCTTCTCGCGGCCACAACACCCCAACAAAATGAAGGCAACAGTCTCACGACTTCGCTATCTTTAATTGTTGCAATTTAATAATAGTAATAATGATAATAATAATCTGCATCGTGCTGGCCTACAAAAGACATTCGTCGTTATGCGAAATTAAAACATAAAACCAAAAATAAAAACTAATCTGACAAAAAGATGGCGCACTGTGTCAACCGGGTGGCAGAATGTATGGAGACGTAATTATAGCCTTATACCGTAAAATGAAGGCAATCCTTCTCACCTACTGCCCCGCCCTCTGCTCTTAGACCCCCCCTCCCCCGGCCCCCTTATCCATACATTGTCGTTACACGCACTCTACCCACATCTTCCACGGACAGTGAATATTGATTATAAATAGTAGACGTGATATCGCGAAGCCACGTGCGTTTTACACCGCGAACTGAATGTTTCCTTCAACGCGGGAGTCAGTGGAAAAGTGACAAACTGGCGCGGCTTGTCCTTCGCCACCCCTGCCCTGACAACAGCTCCGACACGATCATTAAAGTACTGCTATGACGTCATTCTATTGTCTAAACTGTACATTAATTTTCACGAATGTACTGTTTTGGCGAGCTGATAAATTGCGATTGATTTAAGGAGACCCAAAAAAAATTCTGTTGAACAATGGTCCTTCTGTTACGAAATCGACAATCGCAGTCAATGCCAAGCATGAGCAATAAGTGAGCTTGTCTGAAACAGGTCACAACCACAATGGATAATGAACTGAAAGCTTGACGCCCGATGGAAAGCCCCAACAAAAACAGATACAAATTTCTCATCAAAACAAGCGTAGATCACGAAATCTACTTTTAAAAAAACTGAATTTGTGATCATATGTAACTCATATGCAGAATACATATCTTATTTTCCTTATAATCACACTAGAATTTTTTTCTTTCTCGTGAATCCCACGAAACTCAGTCTGCAAACCGTATCCTATCCATCAACAACGCACTGTGTGTTACTTGTTTCAAACACCAAGGCAACATCACTGCGTATCCTTTCAGTATCCAATAATTGAACCATTGTATGACATTCCACATTCAAATGTCCATTATCGTCTGTATAATGACACATAATCTAGGTGAAGTAACCCATGCGCTTTGATGCGATACACGACTTTATTGTTGGAATCTGAAGATAAACTAAACTGACTCGTGGCTGTAGCGTCCGACGTTCTTCCATGTCAGGGCGAACCACTGTTTCAGCTTAGCTCACGTATGACTCAAGTTTACCATAGCTACAACAATACATTTGGTGGGTTCTCGGATAGAATATGAACGGACTTCAATGCGATGTACATCTTAAAAGAACTCTTCTTCACGCTACATGGACCAGGTGAGGCTCACCGCCCGTACTTCAAGTCAGAGAATACCCGTGTAACAGTTCATTCTTTAGAAGATATGTACTCGGCTTGCGCCTCGGACATTCCCTTTCAAGAATGTACTGTTACATGGGCATTCTCCTTATCTTAATACGTTTCGACTGCAGCATCCCCTCCTTGCACGTGACGCAGGGTGCATCATTTTTCGGTAGTCAATTAAGCAGAGAGGGTTAGGGTTTGGGGATGGAGAGGGGTGTCGCCAGGTCTGCACTGAAGGTCTGCAGATAAATTCATCGAAACATATATATAAGAATCTTTATTGCCATGGATAGTACATAAATCAACATAATAAAGAACACATAGGAGCTTAGGTGCGGGAGGATAGCCAAGAGCCCGTGATCAGTCCGGACGCTCGGGTAATGATATATTAAATATATAACTCTTATCTCTAATGTTCCGCTATCTTCGGTTTGTCTATGCTATTTATCAGAAGCCGCCGTTGCTATAAAGTGTACTAGATTAATAATCTACCCCAATGCCAAAGTAACGTCCCAAGTCGAACACTTTTCTCAACACCCATCACTCCAAAAAATCTGACGAGGGTTGTTTTGGGCTGGATGTGGGATGCCCTACGTCAAGCACACACAGGGAGCCTCTCCAGCTCAGCTGGTAAACAGATTGCGGTCCAGGGCCCCCGTAAGTTCGAAACGGCCAGAGCAAATTATTTACCCCTAGAATAGGACATTAGCATGGAATGGGGCGAAATATTTGGCCCCGGCCGTTTCGAACTTACGGGCCCAGATCAACAGGTTGTGGGTTTTCTCCCAGTCGCCTGTATCTGCGTTTTTTTCCAACTCCAATGTCAATGTTCCGTTTTCGTGGCCCAATTATTTAGCCCTCACATAGACAAAGGGCCGCCCAAAACACAGTATGTTAATTGCTATGGTCAAGCCCACTGCCACTGCGACATATGTAAGAGTAAAGTTGTCGACAGAGCCCTCCTACCAGCAGCAAGCAAAGCCCTGATCCCTCAATACTCTTACCATGTGGATGGGACCGAAAATTAGTCATGATAAAAAGAAAATGTGGGAGAAACATTTTCAGTGAAGGAAAACACGACACTAAGATAGTGGCCATGGCTATATATGCTGTGGAAATATGGGCCATCGTTGAACCCTGAATTCTCCAGACACAATATTTTCCATGACATACATCCGCAGCGCGCAAAGTTAGAGCCACAACATAAAATCAGACACCGGGTTTTTTTTTCTTTAAATGTATATTTAGCCCTAAATAATTTTATCAGTAAAAAAAACCCTGAAGATACCGTCGCTGATCCAGCATTGGATCCCGGTCCCGGTGGTCGGAGCTTCAATGTGATGTGACTGATATACGAAAGTTGTCTGGCAAATGGAATCGGATCGGCATTACAGGCCGCCCAGCCGATGTATATATATATACATATATATATATATAGCCAAAGTCTGGCCACTTTGTGGAGAAAAGGCGACAACAACAAGATGATGGGGGGGGGGGGGGTAAATAAAAACTAATTCCTCTTTCTGATCGTGAACTTTATCAGTAGGGCGCGACCCCGGGTGTGACTTGGGAGTCAGTAGATCTTCAATCACTCGAGATCTCGCGGCGGAGGACAAAACAGTGGGAGGGTTTTAAACCACAGCTGAATGTGACAGATCGGGGCGCCATTGTGTTCGCCTAAGAGCCTTTATTTCTGGCTTGATGGCCAAATCTGGGAGATATCCTAGATGCACGCTGATGTGAGCGTTTTTCTCTCGTGGGGAGCATGAATGGCCAACTATTGGGGTTTGTCACGTGTTTCACGCCTCACCCGAAGAAATGATTCGCATTCGAGGCGTTGTGACCAGACGAGGCGTGAGTGGTGACTTCTGCTGGATGGGGTCGCAAAACCACGGCGGTTATGGAGTGATGACTCCCGGCGTGCCTGTATATCTTCACCGCCAGGGCTCCCTGAGCACGCGTGTCTCACATAAAGATGCCCCAATGTCACCTTCAATGACCTCGCAAGGTCACACAGTGATGCGCGATGGCTATGGAGGCCAATCGGGCACAGTCGGGTGTGGGGTACAATGTCGGTCTGTCTATCGATCTACCAGCTTGGCGTTACTTTAAGTTAGCCTCTTTGCCCGTATAGCAAACACCGTTTGCAATGTTTTTTTTTAAATAGCTGTGCGCATTCATGATGCTTTGGACTGAAACTCCAGTAGCGTTATTCTTTATCACTGTTATAGCAGCGTTCGTCACATCGTGGTAATGAAGAAAGCGTCGATTTCTTGGGCTTCCCTGTTCATACAACGATGCGTACATGTTAAGCGGAACTCCGTCACCACCGAACTATCATCGACATGGGCAACATGACCTAAATATCCGGTACAAAATCAGAGGGTGGCTCCCTGATGTCATGGGATAGAGACATGGGATAGCGACATGATATGAAGACATGGGATGGTGACATGGGATGGAGACATGGGATGGAGACATGGGGTACAGACATGGGATAGAGACATGGTATGGAGACATGGGGTGGAGACACGGGATAGAGACATGGGGTGGAGACATGGGATAGAGACATGGGATGGAGATATGGGATAGAGACATGGGATAGAGACATGGGGTGGAGACATGGGATACAGACTTGGGGTGAAGACAATCCTTAGATGCATAGGACCATTGTCTATGTTCACAGAATCACGCCTACGGCATCCTGATATGCAATCCAGACACGGAAGAGAGGTCCAAACCACTGAGGTCCTGCCACTCGCTTTCACGCGAGATATACAGCTCCCATCACGATACCTCTATCAACGACCGTCATAGCCAACACTTCATCAAATCCCTGATAATGAAAGCATTGATTTCTCGAACGATTTCTCCCTTCCATTTCTACGCGCCTTTCGATCTCCTGTCAGCAAATGTTAGCAATTAAGGGTAACGTTCGAAGCGACGCATAAACATCCAATTACGGCCCTAGCTGTTTATATTTAGCGGTGCATTATGCCGACGATAGTTTACTGAAATAACATGCAATCTGGTATATGTGGTAAACATAATAAATGTTACGCCGCGGGGGCTCCTGCTACATAGCCACCACCACCCCAGGAGTCTAAGCTGCGATCAGCTGTACGGCTCCCGGTGATTCATTACCACGTATTGTTGTAGTATAATGGATTCTCCGGGGGCCAGGGTCCGCCAAGGTTTGAGGACCGCGGAGAGCTGGGCGGGGGTGGAGCGAAGGGTTAACAATAAAGGGGCGTGGGATTGGGGGACGTGGGCTGAGGAATTGAGGGTGGAGTGGAGGGTTAATAACAAAGGGGTATTGGTGGAGGGAGGGGGAGGGGGGGGGCTGAGGGGTTAGGGGTGGAGTGGATGGTTAATAATCAAGGGCTATGGGTAGGGGACGCCGAGGGGTTGGGGGGCTGCATTTAGAGACCTCCATGACGTGTAATGGATATGGATGAGGCATTGTGGCCGTGCCAATGCTGAGTGATTCTTTTCTGTCCCCGCCCCCCGGCGGCTGCAGTTTCCCGCGGGCCCTAAAGATTTTATTTTCTGTAAACGTGATGCATCCGCGTGGTTAAATGAATATTGTCATGTTAAATGCTATTAACCCTGTTTGCCAGAGCGCGTGGTAAGTAATCAGTGTCACCGCCCGCCGCCAGGGAATGAATGGCGAAGTCCCGCTCATCATAGACCCCTCAGCGTCAATCACAGCGTGAGCCCACCGACTCCAGATCAACTGGTTTGGGATAAGTGAAACTATGGTCCGGGTAAGCTGAGGTGGTTTGGGGTAGGGGAAGGGGATGGGGGAAATTGAGGGGGGGGAGGGGAGGGGGCAGCAGCAGGGGGGCGGCAGCAGGGGTTGGAGCACGACGGATGTGCATGTGTGGGTTGGTTTTGAGTTGATGGGCCAGATGGGTGTAAGGGGGAATAGGGGGAATGTGTGGCACGTGCGGCTCGGATGATAGGAGTGGTGGGGGAGGGGGGCGGGGGGGGGGGGCGATGTCCTTAGCACAGTGCGGGTTAATCTGGCATGACCCGAATCTCAATGTATCAACGGTTGATGCGTATTATAAGTAACTCCGGGAAAGCGCTTTTTGGCCTCGCATAATCTGGCCTACATTTGATTAAGTGGGCCAATGTTGGTCAGTTACCATGCAGCATCACGTTTCAGGGTGGTAATTAGATTATCGACTGGTGTGCACTGTTACCAATGTTGTCAATGTTTTGTACCATCTGCCTATGGGCTAAGTTGTACGGGTTAAACCTATGTAAGCTGGTAAAAATATAATAGCGGTCATGTGTTTCCGGTAACATGTCTCCGGATTTTTTTTTTCCGGTCACGTGTTTCCGGTCACGTGTAGTGGCAGACGCGAGGAGGGCGCCATGTCATACAACCGAGTTTAGCGCCGTAAAGCTGAGGGTGATTTTGTCATCGTCACTGATTTGCACCCTGGGAACTATCTTTGGATCGGCCGTCACCATGGCGACGCGTACAGTAACATGGCATTTGCCACTCAAAGGTCCCCGACTTGCTTATCGCCCTTGACCATGACCTTGGCCGGCATTGTGTGGCGGGTGTCCGGCCGTGGGAGACTGGCTCCCGTCATCAATCACTGGCCGGCTTCTTGACAGGGCACCAGGGCTTAAGTCATTGAAAGCCGCTTCGGGTTTACCACAACCCCCTTGGGGGGGGGGGGCGTGGTTCGGGGGGGGGGTTAGCGAGGGGGAGGGGGGGGGGGGAGCGGGTTGGGGTGAATTACGTGCGATATGGGTATCACTGACCTCATTAATTTGTGCTATGATATCACTTGCTTACGCCTCGGTCACCTATCCCGACACCCCCTGTTCTAACCTTCAATTCAACGGCCTCAGTTGCCATAACGTGATGCATTTTACAGCATATTACCTCGAGTGAATGATTGACCTAATACGAATCATATGACATATATATACTATATATATATCTATCACTCTATATATATGGATGTTCCTTATTATTTATATAAATATATATGGGGCTTGCAGGTCAAGGCAACGAGGAAGGTAAATTGGTTGATTTCGCCCTTTGCTTCGGTCGCGTGCGAACCTTTCAGATTTGAAAATGTTTTTTTACCGCAATAAATTGATAATGAGCAAATGATTACAAAACATTTATTTTTTTATTTTTGGTATGTTACTATAGCCGGATTTCAAAATCACCTTAACTTGAGACCCCGCTAACCGAATTACAATGCGGATTTATGATACCGCCGTAGTACGTCTCAAGCAGAGACAACCATTGTAGGATGAATGGTAAGTGGGAACGACGCGCTGGCGGCTATACTGACATTCCAGTTTTTGGTCATTGGGAAAGGTAAGAGAACTGGGGAGTCACATGGTGGAGTGAGAGAGAGAGAGATAGAGAGCGCCTTGTGGGTGTGGGCTTTCGTATGGCACTCTGTAACCTCAAAATGGCCGCGCGTAACTTCACAGTGGCCTCGTGTAACCTAAGCTCTATCTTCCACGGACTATGTAACCTACCGCGGCCTTATGCACCTTTCTCGATGGACTATGCACCTATCGTGCCTGTCTTTTGCGCTAGCTTTCAATTAAGTGATACTCACAAATAGGTGGAATTAATGTTAACCTACCATATAAGAAAGTTCGTTATTTCTCAAAACATTCGTTGACCATCATTCAAATCCAGTCCTAACAACGTCACGCCATTTGAAATATGTGTATTGCATCAACACAAAGTTTATCAATGGCATTATCAGATGATAGGAAAATTATTTATATCCCTCACTTTTACTTTTCTTTGACTCACTTATCGTTTAGTAACCAAATCTGCATTAATCATAGTTTACAAACCAGAGCGTATGTGTCCCCCGGGGTTATATATGTCCCGCATGGCAGTTCCACCCGCTTCGTGGCACCACGCACGTTATGGGTCCTAAATCCTTATCTTTAAATCATAAGGTCCTATCCATAGGCTAGAACTCTGGATACAGGTGCATGACTGAGCGGGTGCTGGGGTGCTCCGGATGCTCTGGTCTGCCATGACTAAGTGGGTGTCTCTGGATACAGGTGCATGACTGAGCGGGCGCTGGGGTGCTTCGGATGATCTGGTCTGCCATGACTAGATAGGTGTCTCTGGATACAGGTGTATGACTGAGCGGGCGCTGTAGTGTTCCGGATGCTCTGGTCTGCCATGACTCAGTGGGCGCCTCTGTCTGTCTCTGGATACAGGTGTATGACTGAGTGGGAGCTGGGTTGCTCCGGATGCCCTGCTCTGCGCAGACTGAGTGGGTGTCTCTGGCTGTCTCTGGATACCGGTGTATGACTGAGCGGGCGCTGTAGTGTTCCGGAAGCCCTGGTCTGCCATGACTGAGTGGGTGTCTCTGGATACAGGTGTATGACTGAGCGGGCGCTAGAGAGCTCCGGATGCCCTGGTCTGCTATGACTGAGTGAGTGTCTGTTTATTAATGCATGATTGCGCGGGCGCTGGGGTTTTTCGGATATCCTGGTCTTTCATGACTGGGTGGGGGTGACGTCATGGCACGACGCACCGCAACGTCCGAATAATAAGACGCAAACATTTTGCCCAGTAATCCAAAACATTGCCCCAGCACGGCATCAGCCGTTCAGATATGGCTTGACGAAATCACCAATAAATGCTATTGTTCATTATTAAGTATACATGAAAAACGGCCAGATGTTTAAACGACAATGCGGTCGGAAAAAAGGCGGCAAGAATGTTTTTCTTTGCCCAGCTACCTGGAGATCTATGTTCCTTGCCAGTAGGCGCAAAGAAATCAGCTCTATTCTGTTTTTCCGATTTTTGACAAATTTACTAATTTAGCCAGAGTCTGTATACTTTATCCTTGGGCACATGTTCCGTTGCCATAGAAACGAAATTGCGACTTGCCTTGTGCCGTGCGCGTGGGCTCATGTGCTCGTAACCATTTACCACCATTTACCACCTTGTTCAACAGGCATGTAAATAGTAATCAACTGCTTGCAAACTGGCCGAGCTGTTCCCCACACTACTGCATACCAGAGCCCATTGCTGGCGCCGGTGATAATTTCAGTGATAATAACACTAACTGCTGTAGATGGGGAAGTTTCGCTGATGAAACCACCCCGCTAATGAGGCGAAAATGTATTACTAATAGAGTTAGTAACCACACAGTAATAACCACACAATCACACATCAGCCAATCCAGCAGTATTCCATATAAATCTGTCACTGCATGACCTGCCATCAAGCACGTTGGGGATGGGGGGGGGGGGGGGCAGGGAAGGGGGTCGTGGCTGGGGAAGAGGTGACTGGCCAGGTAGTGCCACTGTTGCGGGACGTTCCGCCTCAGTATACTGCATGAAGGCGCCTTTGGAAGAGTATCCCAAAGTAGCAGATGCTCTGGAAGCCAACATTGGGTAAACAAGGTAGAACATTCGGCGTCTCGGCGTCGCCGGGATTCCCGGAGGCTGCTATCATGGTGGATGTAACCGAATCGGGTTCATCGTTCACGATGACTTCTGTCAGCGGCCCATGGACAATTGAGGGACCAGCGGACACGGTGACGCTCTTCAATTTCTCAGCCGCCACGCCAGTTGGGCTCTTGAATGACCGATTCCCTAGACTGGTCTTGGCCTTCGATTCGCTGTTGATGTGTTTCGTGCCTCTGATTTTCTGCTCCAACATCTCAATTCTCTATGTGCTGCGTCGCCATGGTCAGGCCCAACGTGGCTCTTCCAACCTGTGTCTGGCGAGTCTGGCTGTCGCTGATGGGCTCACCGGGTTCACTATCACGTTAATCTTCTTCGACTCCGTCATTAGAGAACTGTTGGATGACGTCATTCCGGCCGATCGCTACCAGACGTTGGAGCAAATCGGGTGCAAAGCGAGGATCGGATTTTCCATTCTCTCCCAGGGGGCGTCGCTGGTGCACGTTGCGTTGATATGCGCCGAAAGGTACTGTCGCGTGGTGCATCGTGGGTCCAAATACGAGGCGGTCTTCGGCCGCAGGAAGGCGACGATGTACATAGCGGCCTCCTGGCTCTACGTGGGCAGTATGGCTATTGCCAGCGTCGTGGTAGCCGCCTCCAAGGTCAAGGCCAATGGTGCGTCTGTATGCGCAATGATGGATTCGATGCCCCAATGGTACAAACGGTTCTTGCTCATCCCAAACATCGGATTCATCGTCGCCGTTGACGTCATACTATATACCATGCTCCTGGTGCATGTCAATCGAAGCCGCCGGAAGTTTCGGCGGGTAGGTCCCACTTCCAGAGTCAGAGTCAATCGCGTGTCGGCGACCGCAGATATTCGGAACAATAGCCCGAGCAGACCTGGATCGATCAACAATGGCGTCCCGCCACCTCAGCATGAGAGTCTGGCAACTGGACATGGGAATTTTGATATCTCTGACTTACGCGGATCACAGATTGATCAAGTAGTTAGCGTTATTTCTCCGGTTGGAGTAAACAGCGGCGCTTCAGCCGGCGAAGATATATTGGCAAACGGAATTATCCTTCACTCCAATCCGAATCACGGATGGAGCAGACCAGCTGGTCCCGACGATATCGGAGATTCCAGACAGACCTCTGGCGACAAGGGCGCTCAAGGAGTCGCTGGATTCGCTGTTCAGGATCAGGATACTAGGAATAACAAACCAAGGAAACGTCACGGAAACAACCGCAATAAAGTAGTTCCCATTTCTATTCTCCCTCATGAAGGTGGCGCCACAAGTCAAGGTCATACAATGCCTTCTACTTCTGTAGGGATACCGAAGGTCGTCCGTTTTGCCGCAAGGTCACCGGCTGGGGCTGCTCGACCTACGGGTGTGACGTCATACCAGCAACGGGCTACCCGGATGGTCATCGTGGTTGTCAGCTTTCTTTTTTTATCTTGGGTTCCATTTGTGGCTACGTTACTGTTGAACGAAAGCAACACAACAATAGACCCATTTGTTTTGCGTGTGTTAAGATGTCTTGCAGCCACCTTTACATTTGCTCATGCTTTCATCCACCCGTTTCTCTATGCTGGGCGCAGCCCGGCATTAAAGCGCAAGTTTCTGCTGCTCGTGAAGTGTAAGGTATGAATGTAAACGAAATAACAAACAACTGTTGTCCGCACAAATAGATACTGGGGTCGTGGCGTTGTAAGAGCGAGAGAGAGATAGGGAGGGGGAGGGAGAGAGGGAGAGGGAGCACGTAGGGGTGTCGGGGTCAGATGGGATGGCCCATGGGGGTGCCGGAGTCAGATGGGATGGCACATGGGGGTGTCAGGGTCAGATGGGATAGGACATGCGGGCACGAGGGCGGAGGGGAGGTGAAGAAGCGCGCTGTCGGGGGGAAGGGGGGAAAGCAGAAGGTAGGGGATGGATCATATGAGCAACTGACTTTGCTAGCAACCTATACATAGACGACTGTTCACCAGGCGTACTCTAATCTGGGCCATCCATCAAAATAATACAATCCCTATCCCCAAAATACTGACGTCCCACGAATATATGGCTAATAATGTTTACGTTCCATTACCATAACTTGGTTTACTTTGACCAACAAGGCACTGGCGGCCTCACAGACTTATGGCTCATCGAATCGTACACTGTTTCCTCAAGATTGTTGCTCTCGTTGTGAACAAACCTCATATGATACACAATAGCGCTACCACCATCTAATGCAGGTAATGATAAACAAAAATCCTGTTACGTTGTGTATCAAACTATGCGATACAGAAAAGTGTTTCGCCAAAATTGTTATTGAGTGTGTATGTCCATAATGTTAATAATGTGTATTTGGCAATGTAATATGGGCCTGAGGCCATATGGTACCATCTGTGATGTTCTGTTCTGTATTTTCATCATAGTCACGTGACCACAGCTGTCAATTTACGTGATGTCACACGTTGCGAGATAGCCCGCATTGTTTGTGGCAAATGAACCTTCCCGGCGCATGCGTGTTGCCGTTATATCAAACCTGATTGTTTGATTAAGCTATTTCCGGCCAAGGTGACCTTAACGACGATGGCCATGGCAGATTCCGTCCGCGGGTTGACCTTGAGCCTAGCGTCCAGTTGACAGCACACGCTACTCCGCACCACAGACAGATATGCGAGTTGCGTTCTTTGGGAACCCTGCTTTATAGGTAGGAATCCATTGGTAAGAGAGGCTATTTCAGCCTGAAAGTCCAGCAAGAAAGAAATGCATCACTTTAAGTCGGCCTGATTTGGTCAGCTTTGTTTAAAGTGCGCGCGCCATGTGAGGTCGTTGCCAGGACGTGTTGCTGTGGGCGATTGTTGCTAGGAAGTACTGCTAAGGGCGCAGGGCATTAGGAAGGTGAGAAATAGTAGATTAGGAAGGACAACAAGAGGCGCCTAGACAATTCCAGGCATTTGTTTTATTGTGTTTTTCTGGCGTAAATCTGGAATGGTGAATTTATTTCGATTAAGCCGTGAGACTCGTGCGGTATCCCGTCCAGTAACCATATATTCCCACTACTGTGAGGGCGGGCGGTCACGCCAGGTGGTACCCTTACACAGCTGTATGCAGAGACCCCCAGACATCTGTTGTCAGAGACCCCCCAAACAGCTGCTATCAGAGACCCCCAAACAGCTGCTATCAGATAACCACTAATATCTGTTGTGAGAGACACCCAAACAGCTGTTATAAGATACCACAGACAGCTGCTATCAGATAACCACATACATTTGTTATGAGAGACCCTCAGACAGCTGTTGTGAGATACTCCCACAAAAATGCTGTCAGAGCCACACAAAGCAGCCATCAGAGCCCCCCAGACAGCTGCTGTAAGAGGCCTCCAAACAATTATTATTGTTTGCGGCCGCTGAGCACGGGTAAACACACCGACACCGACTCGCCCCCCCCCCGGCCCCCCGCCCCCCGCCCCCCCGGCCACCCCACCGCCCACACGCCCCCACATCCACTTGTTACAGTCCGCGGCACAGGTACATCACCCATTATCTTTCTCGGGAATCGCAAGCAAGTAAACAGTTCACTAAATACACGCACATCGCCTTTACCCGAGACTTTAATGATGGGCTAATTATCCCATTTAGCGCGAAATGGGCTGACAGATGAAAACATGGCCCTTGTTGTTGGTCTGTGGGCCATTCTACCCACCGCCGCGAGGTCTACCGGGGATTAAAGCCGCGTGTGTTGTATGTAGCATCCAGGGGCGACAGGGACTGCCAATGGTAGGCTATACACATGTTGCCTGCTGTGGCGGCGGTATTCACTCCGTGCAGTTACAATGCATGCGTCCTGGCTGGCACGAAGCTATCACGGCAATTAAATCAGTGCAGTACCCAAAAAAGCACGACGCAAAAATTAGTGTGCACCCGATTATGAATGTAAGAACTTTAAAATGGAATCGACTGTGCGTTGACCTCGTCTCACTCTACGCAGCCCCCCCCCCCCCACCCCCTCGCCTACCCCAAGCCCCCCTGTAGTCTAACACCAACGCTGTCCACGCACGTACACACACGCCAGCCCCACGCCCTCGCACTCCCACCGGTAACGTGCCACAGCCAACTACTCGCGTACCTCGCCCCCTCCCCCCCCCGACCTCTTACATTATCCCCCTTCGCCCCGCCTAACGGGGGACTGCGATATTCATCTCTCCCATGGGAGCCGCTTTAGGCTAGTCTCATCTCAATACTGCCATAAAAAGCAACACAGAAATTGCTAATGACCATTCTTTGGCATGAAACTTGCCCCGTTGTGGCGGACACATCAAAACGAAAGAGCCTAGTTATATAGAATAATAGCTTTGTTTATAGACAAAGAGTCATATATATCAGGAGTTGCGGGGGGGGGGGGGGGTGCGCTTCGGCAAGTTTGAAAAGGGGTTCAATATTTATATTGGGTACATGCGGAAAAAAACATCGGAGCAGCGAAGAAGGAGTGTTTGTACCTGATCAGAAATAGCACGTCCAACAATACAGTCTCTGGGGAGGTTCTATCCCTTAGTGTTCATTAAATGTCCCAGGGATGAGCAGGTCCGGTGTAGGCCGTGAATTTGCAAAGGTGGCTGGCTACACCATCCATTCATTAAGCGATATAAATAGATATAGCTGTGAGTCGTCCATCTATAAGTAGTGGGCAGTTTATTCGAATCAGTGCCCTTTTTATTGTTGCCGTCGAGATACCGCATCTTTCTGCTTGGGCCATAATCAAACCGGACTTCCTAATTAGCCAGGAGTTCCAGAAGGCAGTTCACTTAGACAGCAAGCGATTTGTCTACATGAGGTCGGTGTATATATATATATATATACATATGTCCAGAGATTAGCGCATGATGCTGAAAACCGATGCCGCACTTAACTTCACTGCTGCATTGTCGTCCTGATGACGCAACACAATGTCCCTGCCATTGCATTAACAGCAAGTAAGCAAGGAAGGAATGGCGTCTCGCATGAAGCATTATTACATTCATTATTATCTAAGTAGGCCTCTAATTTGCCAAGCATGAAATCACAAGGATAGGTACCACCACGGTGAAAAACAGACTCACGCGAAACAAAAGCCAACCCCACTAAGCAAGCCAATATGCGCTGTTTAATTTAACTGTTAAATATAAGCCGCGGGGGGGGGGGATTTCAGGTTGTTTACGACGCTGTGGCTTTCAACCCGGGGTGAACGTCCCAAGAAAGGGGAAAACAAGAGCTTGTAGTAGATTGCATTCGGCTCGAGTTCTTGGAATGTTGATTTCCTTCGAGCTCTCACCTTAGGTGGCCGGTCTGCGAGGATGTGGATGCCGGGCATAGCGCCCCCCGGAGCAGCCCTGAACATGTGGTTATGCCCGGAATTGTTGTGTTTTTCTCTACGTTCGGTGCCGTATTGAACACTGACACGTGCTCGTGCGCACAGTTTGACATGCCGGGAACTACGGTCGTTCTTTACAAGCGTGAGAAAACGTCTTCAGCATCCAAAGAGGTGGGCAGGATCATTTTAGCGAAGCATTAGCACTGATATACAACACACATATATATTGATATTGTCAGGCGATAACCACATCACCAATTTCTATGTTCTATTCATGATAAGAGAGCGGAAAAAGGTATGTTGTTAAAAAATATTATATTAATAATTGAGAAATAGCATTTGTGATCGTATTTATAGCTTGTATATATGTTGTAGCATAACATTATTTCAGTAATAAAACAGTTGTTTTGCGTACCGTATCATTATTGTTTTTTTTATTATTTAATTATTCGTTTATTAATATTATCGTTTTATTTATTTTATTTTTTCTTAAGAGGGGAGATTTGGTGCAGTGCGTATGCATCTGTTGTCGCGGACGTGTGTTGTTCTCATGGTTGAATGTTGGGTTTAAGCCAATGAGCAGCACCAATGAGCAACACATGCGTTTGTATTCCCCTTTGACGTCACTTTCCGCGCTCACAGAATGTAAATTGATTGGTGCAAAAACAAGTGAAAACATTATTCCCTTCTACTATCTGGGGGGGTTATAGCTCGATAATATGAACGTGGAAACACAGAAGATTAGTATGAGCTAAGGTTGTTTTGTCGTGGCACCCACTGTTTCAGTACAGGCGTCCCAGTAAACGAGGGTCTGCTATCAGCGAAAGATATGCATAACCTACGTGCCTTATGTGCATTATTGTATTTATAATCAGGTTGAATCTGTTATCATTCAGTGAATCATCGGCTTTGTTTGAGCTTAGATCCACGAAATCCAATATTGCAAGAATATCGGACTACATAGTAGACCCAGCGGTTCCAAACCTTTCAGCTTGGCATTCATTTCCTCGACGTTTGATAAGCTCTGCAGACTTAATGGGTAACTTCGAATCAAGACCAGAGCGAAGCAATGTACACGAAGCCAAACGTGTGGCTCTCAATAAAAATCTCCCTAAAATCTGCTCTAAAGGCAGCGAAAGAGTAAATCAAGGGTGTAGATTGGATATCGGCGTCCCTGACTGATGTAGTATTACACCCCTACCCCCACCCCCCAACTACGACCCATACCTCCGCCGACATGCAGTCCCTTCAACCGCGCCGCGTTGTGATACCACCTATCGAAGACTCACCCCAAGCCTCCGCCATAAAAAGACGGTTAAAGGCGTGTTAAGTCCGGTAAATCTTTCCCAAATCGCAGGTGCTTATCTCCACCGACTTTGCCGCTAGGGAAGACTATAGTATGCAGAAATACCGTCGAGTACCGCAGGATGCCGGAGGTAGTAGTCTTCATGGCCAGCGGGAACCGATCGGAGAGAAGACATTGTCCGCGCGGCCGGCGCCTGGTTTCCGCAATGTAGGGTCGCTAATTTGTGCGGTATCTATATTTAACATAGCTCTCCTCAGGTTACGAAAGCAGTAAAAAATTAGTGCGACTGGGCATCCTATCCCTCATTTAACCAACTCACCTGATACGGTTGACAATTAAAGGGGGCGACGGAATGGCCGAAAGGTCAAGGTCACCCGGTGCGCACTATTAAACAAGCAATACCGTCGCATGTGCGAGATACAATACCAGCAAGTACCCCCCCCCCCCCACCCCACCCTCCGCTGAATTCTCGCTGAAGTCTCGTCACGACTGTTGCGTGCAGCCACGAGGGAAACCGATAGTGAGTTTTAGAGCGGCTAGAGATACCAACCTCTATCGCAGCTTGCCTTCCTTTAACATGGCTTAGACGTATTGAGGTGGTACTCTTTCCTAAGTTAAAGGTCTATAGAGTCGATAAAACAGTTCCGACGCCTACAGTAGTCAAGCCATATCGTAGTTACTGCTAACGGCGTACCCGTCATGAAAACATTGTACCAGGCGACGGACTCCTTTAATCGTCAGCCGCGTACGTCGACCTTAGATACATTGGGTCTCCCATAGGCAAGGAGAGGACATACATAGCATGCAGCTACATTGGTTTATTGCGGATACTATAAACTCTCAATGAACCCAGACCCGTAGAGAACTATGGGAGAGAGCAAGGGGGCAAATGAGGATAAGGGAGGGGGGGGGGGGGCGGCTGGGGGTGGGGGGCTTATCTCTAAAACCGACATGCCTGGTCGTATCGTTGGCATATGTAATGCGATGTCCCAGCCCCTCTGTCTGATGTCTAGGGCAGATCACTGTTGCGAGGGAACTCGATTGAACATTTAACGTCAATTAAAATGTCCACATAGTTTGGCCTCAATTTGATCCTAGATATGCGCACTGACATATCCAGCACATAAGTTACTAGCTCCATTGCCTGGTCATAAGCCATTTTGTTCGATCCCCTATTTATATGGACTGGTCCATCACATATTACATGGAACTTATATACGCAAAATCCTTCTTTAGTAAACAGACTATCGACAAAACATACATTAATTCCGGGCAGAAACTTAGTCCGATGTTCGATGCTGGGGGAAAATACATGTATATTTTTGTCCTGAGATCAAAATGGGATTTGCATGCAGCATGTCACGTTCTTGTCAGTTTCAGAGATGAGTACTTCTCACTGTTAGCTACTATCAGCTATGATTGTCAATTGCATAATCACGATTGGGGACACATGACAAGCGTGGACCGTGCTTGGAGTCTGAGTATGGGTCGGCCTATTGACGTAGCATAAGTGTGGTTTATAAATACCGGCCCTGACGTCTCCTCCCCATCCCCGTATCTATGGCAATATGCCGCCAGTTTGGGAGCGGCAAGGGGTGGGGGGCGACGGGCAGTATGGGAGACAGAGTGGGCGGGCAATGGGGAAGAGGGAGAGGGTGGTGTGCCCGGCTGGGTTCTGAACTGAAATATAGGCGTTTCAGGAGACCTTATAAAGGCAAATAAAGGCTGACTTTGGCTCAGGAATCTCCCGGGACAATCGCAACGGGGTTTGGATGCGGCAGGCCCCAGGTGGGCGATGTTGGGGTGATGTGGCAGGCCCCAGGTGGGCGATGTTGGGGTGATGTGGCAGGCCCCAGGTGGGCGATGTTGGGGTGATGTGGCAGCGCGATGGTGTGACGGGTCTGGGTGGGCGGTAGCCTGAAAACAAGACGTTACTGTCGTAAGACAGTTGGCAATGAGACTCATCGCTGTCGTAAGTCAGTTGGAAATGAACTCATCGCACTTGTTCCCTGTTCAAGAAACCTGTTTCACCATCTTGACTAAAACACTCACTTGTCAGCCGTATTTTGAAATCACATATTTCTTCCTTGATATAAATCAAAGCGTGGGCACACAAGAGTCGCACTCATTCAGGCAAGATAACTCCATAAATCAACATTTTCACGAACGCGCAATTTCACTTCTCTCGCGATCAGCCATGATGGTTTTCGTAGCGACACCTTCCGGGGTGCGGCGAACTAAGAATTCTGGAGACACACACGAAATACACACAGACAAACGCTCAAGTTCTCAGTCCGTAATTTTAAGTATGATCCGCATGCAAATCGACCGATAAAACAATGGAAATAATTACTTAATAATATATTATACTATTGAACACCGTTTATTATACATGAAAAATAAAATCAATTCAAAAATTCAATGTCGATTCTACTGTACAAGGATTTCCCACGCGTCAGGCTGCAAATGACGTCAGCATTGTTCGCCGGTTACCATGACTGCGGTGACTGAGTTCATTGCTGACTGGAACAAGAACATGTGGCACCATGGCCGATAATCTCTGTGTCGTCTGTAAAAGCCAGTTTGCAAAGAGAGCAACTGGTTACGGGTTTTCTAAGTAGGCCCATGTCTATGCATTTAATCTAAGTCTTCTACACCTTGTACCCATACACACACGTTCCCACGCTTGTACACCAATGCATGTATACCCAGCACCGTCGGAGCAAAATGAAAGTGATGGGGTAGACATTGTGACATTAGGTGGATGATATCGGGCTAAACTCCCTGGTAGGGGGAGGGAGCGGGGCTATTGTACAAATACGGTGGGGGGATGGGGCTTGCCGAGAAAAACCCAGTTACTTTAGCGCTCGCACGCCCCCCCCCCTCCGCACCAATGAACAGGGTCCCCCCTGTTAGCAGCCCATTAATCAGCATCCTCCCCGGCCGGTTGGCCCAGATTCCAAAGTTGTATAGCGCCGCACGCTCGCACTAGGGACAGCAACAGCTAGTATTTAAAACGCAACTTTCACTCGGCCAACTGCTAAAGCCAAACTCCCCGTTTATTCAATTACGATCTACATTTCTAGTTGCTACATTGCCTACTATGCATATTACTTTCATAGCAACCAACTCAATAATCCCACCGCCCCAGTTGAACCCGCCCGTCCAAATACACACACTCGCGCCGCCACTGTCACCGCTCGCGACCGTCCACCGCCTCGCCGCTCCTTGTTGTTCTTTCCCTCGTTATTGAAACAGCGCTTGTATATATATCTAGTCTAGAGATGATAAGCCATGCCGTGGTGTCGGGCCGGGACTGTTACCATGCGATCGATGTAAGCCGGCCAGCTGCTCTTAATAATAAGGCTGGGGCGCATTGTTTCAGAATTTTCCCAGCATTTATATTAAAATAAATTCCAGTTAATGGTACCGCTGTTTCAATTAAATATAGAAATAGGTAGCCCTTAACTTACCTCGGCAATGTCTTTCATCAGAGGCGGAAAAACATATATGTCACTCTTGCCGTGACCGGTGGGCAGAACGCAAAAGACATCTTGCCCGTCAAAGGCGCGTTGTATGGCAGTAACCTGCTCCTGGTTCTGCTCATAAGGCAGGCTCAGCTCCTTTGCCACTTGCTTAATAAGACTTTGCAAAGACATGACATCCGATTGGAAACCACCCGGTCATTGAACGTACACGGAACGGCCAACGCGCGAACCTCCAGTAGGCGGGTTCGTGGTGGCGCCGCCCTGGAGGCATGTTGACAGAGAGCCACCATGGCTGATCGCGAGAGAAGTGAAATTGCGCGTTCGTGAAAATGTTGATTTATGGAGTTATCTTGCCTGAATGAGTGCGACTCTTGTGTGCCCACGCTTTGATTTATATCAAGGAAGAAATATGTGATTTCAAAATACGGCTGACAAGTGAGTGTTTTAGTCAAGATGGTGAAATAGGTTTCTTGAACAGGGCACAAGTGCGATGAGTTCAGACGTTAACTTGCCGTAAGCTGAGTAATGTCTTTTCAGGCTAGGTGGGCGGCTGGTGTAAGCAGTGGCAGGGCTATTATTGCACTCGAACGCATTGGTATCTCTGTAGGGTGACGGATTACGATCAGGAGAAGCCGAACCCAACACGCGAGCCGGTTCGATGGTTGGTGTTCATGTTGCTGGTCAAATACCTTGTCCGCCACCTGTTTGGCTTTGTCAAATAACAAAACAAGATCGCCACTAGGCCAACCTTACAGGTGACAATCGTCTTCAGTAGTAAAAGAAGCAACCTACACCTTATCTAAGAGCCCGTTCTTTATGATAGTTTTCAAAAATATGTGAACCATTATATACGAGTAGGCAATTTGATATTTTTTGTCAGTTATTACTTTTGTAGAGGTAAATATTAAACACTCATCGATCTTGGGCAGAACTTGCAGTCGGACTGGGGAATGGGTACACTCGCACTATCGGCCGCACTCGCCATGCTCGCAGCACTCCCCGCACTCGCTGCACTCGCCGCTCTCCCATCACTCCCTGCACCCCCCCCCCCCCCCCCACTCGCCTCCCGCAGCGAGCACGACGTACGGGTAGACGGTATGTACATCACCTTTAAGGTTTTGCCATTTAATGTGCCAATTAACACATGGAACTATGTGATACACTGGAAGTAACCCCGCTGGAAGGAGCCTCACCAAAGGGTAAACATGGCAGTACGGCAAATAGCTGAAGGGTCGACATGTCATTTGGACCCGATGGGCAGCAGGAGGGTATGGGGGGCGGCGGCTTGGCGGAGTGAGATACGGTACATGATATCAGGTTTTACCTTGACACTTGCTCCACGACGATCATCGATCTGGTATAGCCATGAATTATGTCAAGGCAGAGGTTAAATGAAGGTCGCCCGGGGTGACCCTTACAGCACGCCGCCTACCGACGGCATCACACACCATTAGTGTGGTCTCCCGGGCTAACATCCGGGCACTTTGTTTGCTCCCGGGGGACCTCGGCAAACATCGTTAGACCTCTGTGCCATGTGAGAGACCAAACACGTTGCAGGGTGTCACGTGACACTTTCGCCATCATATGCCGTTTACTCAGGTCACATGATGCTCACGTTAAAAGCAACCGACAGCCACAGCAAAGGCCAAACATCACCTTTGAACAGTTTGCCCTGGCTGGAAGGTCAAGGTCGTACCACACGCCATATATATGAAGATCGCATTATGTAAAATTAAATGTTCCGCAAGTGAATAACTGAATAACGACATATCGGTGGCAGTCGGATATTAAACGCCGGGAATATAATTATGTCAATCATGAATTTAACAGATACGCTAAGTGTTAATTAGGTAAAACCCTTCTCGATCAACCACACTCTCACATTGGTTCAATACAACAGGGAAATTTTTATATTTATTGTATTAAATATTCTTAAATATTCTTGCTTCTTAGTTCTACAAGAATATTTGTCTAAAATGCAGTCTGTGACAAACATCAAACGAGTGTTCGATTTACCTGAAACCGATGGGAAACCGAAACCGGTTTTGAAACCGGTTTCGAAGGCGAACGCATAGTTTCACTTGTTTACAGTTTCAGCGTGTATTTGGCAATGGCCAGCATGCCAGCATGGCAATGGCTAGCATAAATATTCCGTCTGTTTCATTTTCTACCCGCCATTGGACTGTCCGTGAATAAATTAGTATCCTACTTTGTCCATCAGGCTCTATTCATTACATTTATGATTAACTATGGTGTATGTGTTGATTAAACTTTCAGTTTCGCGGAACCGAAACCGACAAACCAGCTCTCTCGATAGTTTCACGGTTTCGAGCAAACCGGTTTCGGTTCTTCTCCTGTCGAACCGGTTTTGGTTTCATGTAAATCGAACACGCCCTAAGCCATCAATGAGGTTTTTCAGGTGAAGTGTATATACAAAATTCCAGATATCCTATTGAAAACAAATCGTGAGAAAGTATCTAAATTGTTCCGGTATTTCGTGTCCGAGAACTCTCATTATTAGCAAGCTGCGACTGACTGGGCCTAACAGGCGAGAGGCTGAACAAGCTGCGACGGACTAAGCCTAACAGGCGAGAGGCTAAACAACCTGCGACTGACTGTGCCTAACAGGCGAGAGGCTAAACAAGCTGCGACTGACTGTGCATAACGGGCGAGAGGCTTAGCAAGCTGCGACTGACTGGGCCTAACAGGCAAGAGGCTTAACAAGCTGCGACTGACTGTGCCTAACAGGCGAGAGACTGAGCAAGCTGCGACTGACTGGGCCTAACAGGCGAGAGACTGAAAAAGCTGCGACTGACTGTGCCTAACAGGCGAGAGATTTAACAAGCTGCGACTGACTGTGCCTAACAGGCGAGAGACTTAACAAGCTGCGACTGAATGTGCCTAACAGGCGGGAGACAAGCTGCGACTGACTGTGCCTAAGGTCGAGAAACTTAACAAGCTGCGACTGACTGTGCCTAACAGGCGAAAGGCTGAACAAGCTGCGCCTGACTGTGCCTAACAGGCGAGAGGCTAAACAAGCTGCGACTGACTATGCCTAACGGGCGAGAGGCTTAACAAGCTGCGGCTGACTGGGCCTAACAGGGGAGAGACTGAACAAGCTTCGACTGACTGTGCCTAAGGGCGAGAGACTTAACAAGCTGCGACTGACTGTGCCTAAAAGGCGAAAGGCTGAACAAGCTGCGACGGACTGTGCCTAACGGGCGAGAGATTGAACAAGCTTCGACTGACTGTGCCTAACGGGCGAGAGGCTAAACAAGCTGCGACTGACTGGGCCTAACAGGCGAGAGGCTAAACAAGCTGCGACTGACTGTGCCTAACGGGTGGGAGGCTTAAAAAGCTGCGACTGACTGGGCCTAACAGGCGAGAGACTGAACACGCTGGAATCGGAATCGGAGCCTCATAGCTCGCCCGTACCATCATAACGTGTGACCCACGATGCGTAGCTGCCAGACATTTATTAAAAGATAAAGATCAGTCGAGTTACTGCATACGTGTTGCTCATCTTGTCTAACAACCATAACTCAAGATACAACTCTAAATTAGGAAAGTTACAGAAGAGCCCGTCCACTTTTTAGACGCAGTCAGCTTGAGAAGGAAGGGACTGGGGACGATAATCGACATGTATCATTCCCCCAATCGGCTCGTTAGATGGCTCCAGAAAACAAACAACATGAATTTACCCTATTCAGGTGAAGGAACGCCCAGACTTAGTATTTTGCGGTTCAGCGCCGATATTTATGGGAAACAAATCACTCAGAGAGGTAGGAGGCAGAAAACGAAATTTAGGGAGGATGTAGAAAATAAAGCGGCGAGTTGGAACGTGACGCCTAAACGCCGAAATAAAGCCGAGGGATAACATGTATTGCTTGATGGGTGATTCGTCATCGTTACGCCTAGTGACGGCGGACTGCCCCGCGGCCTCGCGGTCGGGCGTGCCGACGACATCCCCCTGGCGACCCCCTGTGAAACCAATTGATATCAGGGGTCGACAAAGTGAACGGTCACGGACTGTGTGGACGGGTACATCAGATTGGGGAAGATGGAGAAGAGTGAGCGAGTACCAACATTTATTTCTCTTTGTGGACACAATTTAAACGCTCGGCTGTATAATGGTATAATTTTGCCGACATTGCTAGTTCTTTAGCATTTGTATCAAACTGTTGCTGCCTTTGTCCCTTTGTTTGTCGCTCGCCGTGCATCTGTCTATCTGCGTTTCTCCCTCTGTTTATTGCTCTCTGTGCATGTGTCTGTCTTTGCCCCTCTGGTTATTGCTCTCCGTGCATCTGTCTGTCTTTGTCTCTCTGTTTATTGCTCTCCGTGCATCTGTCTATCTGTCTTTGACCCTCTGTTTATTGCTCTCCGTGCATCTGTCTGTCTTTGTCCCTCTGTTTATTGCTCTCCGTCCATCTGTCTATCTCTTTTCTCCCTCTGTTTATTTCTCTTCGTGCATCTGTCTGTCTTTGTCCCTTTACTTATTGCTCTCTATACATCTGTCTATCTATATTTGTCCCTCTGTTTATTGCGCTCCGTGCATCTGTCTGTCTTTGTCCCTCTGTTTATTGCTCTCCGTCCATCTGTCTATCACTCTTCTCCCTCTGTTTATTTCTCTTCGTGCATCTGTCTGTCTTTGTCCCTCTACTTATTGCTCTCCATACATCTGTCTATCTATCTTTGTCCCTCTGTTTATTGCGCTCCCTGCATCTGTCTGTCTGTGTCCCTCTGCTTATTGCGCTCCGTGCATCTGTCGGTCTTTGTCCCTGTTTATTGCTCTCCATACATCACTCTATCTGTCTTTGTGCCTCTGCTTATTGCTCTCCGTGCATCTGTCTATCTCTCTTTCTCCCTCTGTTTATTGCTCTTCGTGCATCTGTCTGTCTTTGTCCCTCTACTCATTGCTCTCCATACATCTGTCTGTCTGTCTTTGTTCCTCTGCTCATTGCTCTCCATACATCTGTCTGTCTGTCTTTGTCCCTCTACTCATTGCTCTCCATACATCTGTCTGTCTGTCTTTGTTCCTCTGCTCATTGCTCTCCATATATCTTTCTGATTATCTCTTCTTCATTGGCGAGTATCATCTCAATCTATAACTTATTCTCTTCCCCACTAAAGCTCTTGCTCTCCTTGTCGCTAATCTTAAATTTTCACTTTGCCCATCTCTCGTTCCGTGCCATAATTGTTCGCCATACATGTCGTTATGCTCACATATATATGGTTTTACCCGTATATATGATCTCTAGTTCATCGCAGTGTCTTGCCTTTTCACTCTGCCTATCTACAATGTTCTCTCGCTGCTGCTGGCCATTGGCGGATAATTCGATTGGCACATACATTAATCATCCATCACATCCCAAGGTGAATTGGCATATCCAGCACTTCCTGGAATCAGACCAAGGTCGTAGCCACATCCGTCCTCATCCTGCTCTGCCACATGAACTGGGGCTGGCCCGTGAGCTGAGTGGGTTAGAGCGCTCGCACTGGCCACCTGAGAGCCTAACGGCACGTGGATCGGTGGTTCGCGCCCCGCTGTGGCCATGTCTGTGTGGTCGCAGGATAAAGATCCCATGTCCTTCATCACAAAGAGACATGGCTCTACTCTACCTACCCTCTCTCATCGACGCGATAGGACCAAAAGGGGTTAAAGCGTTCCGAATATACAACCAACCAACTAACGTTTAACATTGTTGACGATGAATGTCCATATCATTGTATATATCCATTGTACACGTTTTTCTGCTCATGCAATCTTAGGATAAATAATTGTTTAATGTTGGTGAAATGTCTCCGCGATATGTCACATTTATCAGTCTATGAAGGTAACTGCTAGACGTGTGCTTTCCTTACCTCGTGACTGCGAGTCACAATGTAAATGTGCCATCAATCCAAGAAGGAATATATGATGTGAAAAAGGTTAGATACCAGCGGCACGTGGCTATCCCGCCTACCCATCGACCCCCTCCCCTCCCAGGCCCGCCATCGAACACAAACACTTACCTTTACCCTGTCACCACCATGACTATCTCCACCAATCCCCCAACCACCCGACCACCCAACACACACTCCCCATTCACCCGGTCACCACCACCCCCCACCGCTACAGCCACACCATCCCTGGATCCACCTTCAGCAAATTTTGAGTTAACGAACAGCATTACATAACCCCGGATTTATGCCGACCTTTGTTCGCCTGCCTTGTGTTGACACACAAATAAGTGGGGTGCAGGGCCACGTGGGTTTTTAACAAAAGAGAAACCAGTGACACACCCGGTTGGGTATAATGGCGTTCTTCCCCACAATTAAAGGGCTAGTTAGCGGGCGGTGAGATGTTTTGTGGATGTGACATGCGGCGGGTCACCGCGTAGCCTACGACTGATATCCAACAGCCGGGTGTGTCACATTGGCGGAGTCACCAGCTGAGAAGGTTCCGACAGGGGTCCTGTTTGGCGTCCCACACGCGGTTCTATGGTCCTTGTTCTTCTGGCTTGTAAAGCTGGAGCCGACTTTTGAGAGTTGAGATTTTGTCTCATTTCTCTCTTTCTAATTTGTCCATGTAATTTTTGCATGATGTTATTATTTTTGCACCTGTGGCGAGGGGTAGGATACGATGGTAATAGGCAAATGAGATACTATTGAAACGCGGGAGGTGGAATGAGGGTAGAGCAAGTGCGGGGAGGGGGGGGGGTAGAGGGGAGGGGCAAGAATGGCAGCGCAAATTGAGAATAGCAGCAAGATAGGTTACATTATAGAAATTAAACAACAGAAAACAATAGGGAGAACCACAATGAATGGAAGCAAAAAAACAAATGCTGAGCCGCCAAAGCTGGCACACATGCTCCGTCTATATAGACTGCAAACTCGATCGAGAAAATTGATTGCAAGGATAACGAATGTAAGATTATTCCGGTACAATGATGAAGAGCATATGACGTAATAACGAATCGACTGACAGACGCCAGGAGTATCTGATTTGCATGAATTAACCAGGCGAGCAAAACATGCGGTGTGACGGTCGTCCTATGGCGTGTGAACCAGGTCGATTATTCCCGCCAAGTGGGCCACTGGTGGCGCCCCTCAAGGCGATTTTCTTATGTATAATAGGGAACCTGACCTGGGCGGCACTTGCTAGTTTTATTTGTTGAACTGTGCCATAATATCGCTGAAATAAATATTCTGTTATTTACAACCAAATATGATTCGGAAGTATCATCTTTTTATGGAAATACCCTTTGTTGAGCAAGTCTGCGCAGTGTAATTTGTTAGGTTTTAACATGCAATTACGCGCCCATCTGACAAGGGAATACTGGATCTAGCTCTCAGGAAGAGAGTGGGTAATAAAAGTAATGGTAAATCTGCCAGTGCGCTTTCTGTGTGTCGTTTTTCCGTAGAAAATGCCTTGTTATGTTGCAAGCTTTATTTCATGCCTTTCAGCTACGGTCTGTTTTTGCATGAAATCGAACGGAGCGGGGAATAGACTTAATGGTGAATCTGTCAGCTTGTGTTCCGCGCGTCTTTCTTTACGTAGAAAAAATTCTGGATATTTCGCTAGTTTTATTTCATGCCATTTATTTGTTGTCCGTTTTACAATCAAATGTTACAAAAATTAAGGCGTTTATGGTGATTAATTTTAGTAACAATAATCGATTTGTTTTTATCACCATCTCAACTATGTGGCACAACATTTGCAGTTTACAGCAACAGTGATCGCTTCATATTGGTTGTCAGGGAATGCTGTCTCGCCGCCGCCCTGGAAAGTCAACAGCCAAAGACCGCATGGGGAACAATTCAAGGATATTTAAGAAAATCAATAAGCTGGAATGTCATGGGAAGAAAGAGATGGGATCTTTATCATGCAACCACACAGACACGGTCACAGCCGGGCTCGAACCACCGATCCACGTGCCGTTATGCTTTCAGGTGGCCAGAGCGCTCAATGCGAGCGGGCTAACCCACTGAGCTATCGGGCCGACCCCAGACAAGCATTAGTCACAGTTACCAAAAATAATGGCCTTGCTGTTAACTTCTGAGTGCGAGGCGATTGAGGTCACGTCGATTGCATCGTGTCAGGCAGAGGGTCTGATCTCATGCATGGCCGCTTCACATGTTGGATACATGGATTTTTAATGTGGCATAGAAAGAATGACACGAGGTGACACGACGTAAAATACGTTTCTTTTCGAAGTGTGTTTCCAAATGTTTCTTTCGATGGGATGGTCACACATTGAATTTGTAGTCCATGTAAAGTCGCCACCTTTATATGTATGTATATACATTATGTTGATCATCCGGTAATTAGTGAACATTAGTGGAACAGATATTTCCTCCAATTATATGGGGCGTTATAAATTAGGAGTGGAAATGAGAAAACACAGAATAACGTTAACGTTCTACACACAGAGTCGCCTTGAGCCTAGGTTGGGAGCGGGGTCGGTGTGTGGAATGGGCGGCATACACTGGTGCTGGTAACATTTTACGCAAGGATAGCCTTGAGTATCGGGCGTTACACCCGACCAGCTTGTCCCACATATACATGGGGTGGGAGGGTGGGAGGGGGGGGGGCGTCACAGAAGTGCTGAGGCTGAGTTGATGGGGCGGGGGGTCACAAGGGTGAATCATACCACGCTCACCGCACTTAATCTACCCTTCCCTGAATCTGTCATCACGGATAGACGGGAGGGCCGGTACGGAGGAGGGAGGCTTGGGTTAAAATGTGTGAGGCGCTTATGTTCCCAGGCCAAACGCCTTCCTCTCCTCCAGCGTCTCACAGCGCCTCACCCAAGGCGGGTTGCCTTTACCCCTTATGAGCCACAACAATGCGATGTATCATCAGCCGTCGTGGAGAGGAGACATTTAGATAAAGCGGTCACCCAGACTGTCTAAAAAGATGCAATTTGTGAACATGTGACATACGCACATTATATACACATAATTAACTCCCTGTGACATAAATGACACAAATTCCAAAAGATTTTTGACGGGGACTCGCTCCATCCATCGATCCGTAACCCTGTCCATGTCTTTGCCCGAATCCCAGCGCCTTACTCATTCCCCTGCCTCCCAGCCTCTATCCCGCTCCCATCTCCCTAGCCCCAAGCCCTGTTCATGTATCTGACCTTGCCCCAACCCATATCCCACATCCCTTCCCCTTTCCATGAACGCAACCGTCTTCTCCCGTCACTAACCGTTTTCCACATCCCATCCTCTTTACCCTCATACACTACTCTCCAAACCATCCTTAACCACCAAAGTTTCTTTCCATGCTCACCAGCTGCCCCAACCATCTATAATCTCCCTCCTTCTCACTTACCATGCATCCCTCTGCACCCCAACTTACTCCCCCCTGCCCCTACCGCTATCCATCAACCCAACCAGGTGTATTATCAGCGTTCCAATTATAACCCGGGGTCATTACATTTCTTGGGAGCCCAACCCCTCTACCTCCCCCAGCGCCCCTTGCCGTATATTTCCCGCGCCCCCGCGTCACGCTGATCCATCTACTGTCTACCCCTCAATGTGGGATCGCCAAATGGATGGGCAGCTAAGAATTACAGGCCATGGTCTGGTAAGGAGGGCCGGGGGAGGGAATTGAGGGTGATTTATAGTCATGCAGAATCGCGTGGATCAAAAGAAAATCGGCCTTGGATAACATGCGGACATGCCGGCCACTGGTTAGAATGCGTATCTAACGTAGCTGTTTTGTCTTATGTGGGTTGTGTTGATAATTCTGAATAGCATGTAATATATTAATACATCCATAAATCTTGTCCTACAACTGCGTTTGTTTGTTTATTGTCCGTTGTCGGATGATGCCGAAGTTTTCACGTTATGGGAACGCAAAAAACCCCACAATGCGTAGCATTGGCTCCTCACAGTGCATTAATCTGAACTAAGATTTGGGAAGACGTCTGTTAATCCAACACTCAGTTATCACTGGTTAGCTCTGCAAAAGTCTTAAAATCATGCGGCTTTTGTTTCACATGAAATATACCATTCAGCTATGCAACAACTAAGTAGCAATTTGTGTACACATGGCGACTACTTACTAGTACCTGCTAAAAGGGTCAAACAAACAAAAACACCATGATAAACACATCGCTCTTACTACAATTGTCTCCAACTTACAACTAAAGACAATCCGCCAGATGGCGTTATAAAACGGGTCCAGCGTCTCGATCCATCATGTCGTCATTTCCTGGTTGTCGAGGCCTAATAACTTCAGATAACAGTGCCGCCGCCCAGTTCTGAGGTGTGTTGCCCGGTACAACTCACGTCCACATGACTCATGCAGCCGTTGGACGTCGGATTCGGATGATCAATGGTGGAAAACTTGGCGTCTGCTAGCTGGTTGGCGGGGAAAATCCTTCACCGCAAGTGATTGGATGAAGTGTTTCTTTCCTCGAAGGGCAGTTCATCTTACACCTAACAGAAGCCTAGGTTAGTGACTGTTAGAGGAAGGTTTTACGAGTTGGCGTAGTGTTCCGCCTTAGATATTTATGGTGGGTGGGGACAGGGAAATAACGAAAAAACCGTCCCTTTTAGAAAGTCATGTTAGGATTCTGATGAAGCTGGGAGAAGAAAATGGTTGCGTTTTATGTCACTTTTTTTGCAAATAGAGATCAACTTCTTCTGAAATAAGAAAATTAGGCTGATTGGGGCGTTCTCTTTCTACGCGGCGGCTCTCACATGTTTTTAAATGATGCACCAGACATATATCCATGTAACAAAATACTATTCTCCGTATATCCCGCCAATGTTACGGGAGTATTACCAAAAAACACTCCGGGAATGTTTTTCTAGAAACTTTTCTTTATATTCAGGGAACCCTTTTTTGGGACTATTCCCATAACATTGGCGAAACATTCAGAGAATATTCGGAGAATATACGACGAATATTCGGTGTATGTTCGGTGGATATTCGGAGAGTTTTTTTCAATTTTACGAGCGAACCTTCCCAGAACATTAACCGAACTTGATGGTGCACTCGCAGAAAAGAAGCAGACAACTGTTTAACATTTTTAACGTCTTTATTATTATATTACCGCCTGGTTGACAGGTCAATGCGCCAATATAAACTGCATAACAATTTAACGCAGTCATTATAATTACATCACCGCGTTATTGACAGGCCATTGCGCCAATCCAAACTGTATAGCAAGTTTAACGCAGTCTTCATAATTACATTACATCGTGGTTGACAGACCAGTGCGCTACTCCAGAGAAGAACCCTTCCAATTTAAAGGAAGAAGAACAGTTTTGGGGTAAGTGAGAACCCTAAGTTTTGGGAGAGCAGACACCCAAAGTGAGGAGAGGGGAAACACCCAAAGTTAGGGGAGGGGAGACACCCAAGTAAGGGCATGGAGGGGGAGACACCCAAATCAGGGAAGGAGTGACATCCCAAGTTAGGAAAGGAGGGTCACCCAAAGTTTGAGGAGGGGATACACCCAAAGTTAGAGGAGGGGAAGCATCTGAGTTAGGGGAGGGAGGATAGCTAAGTTAAGGGAGTGGAGACACTCACAGGGAGGAGGGGGGGGGAGCACCTCAAGTTTGGGGAGGGAAGACATCAATAGGCAAAATTGGTTTTTTTTCTGTATTACATGCTGCTTCGTCAACTTCTCTTATTCAGCTTCAAGGTCCTTCATCGCCGGCGCCTCCAAAAAAGGGAAGCAGCGGTCAGTTACAGTTAGTGGCATATATGTGAGTTATCATGAACTCCTTTACTCACAAGCAAACATTTAAGGTATCATTTCTGGAGAATGTAAACTCACAATAATTGTTACAATTTGTACGTAGTCTCAGTTACCTCCATATTCTTGCTGTGTGGGGCAAATCGCATCATCTCTGCGAGAAGCTCATTGAAACAACGCATATCTGTGTGCTTGCGATTTGACATGTTCCCCACTAGAGCTCTTGCTCTCTTTGTCGCTAATCTTAATTACTCACTTTCCCCAAAAATATTCCTTCAGTTAATTAATTGTTCGCCATATATGTCTTTATACTCATATATATATGGTTTTACCCGTATATATGATCTCTAGTTCATGGCTGTCTCTTACCTTTTCACTCTGCCTATCCACAATGTTCTCTCGTTGCTGCTGGCCATTGGCCATTGGCGATAATTCGATTGCCACATACAGTAATCATCCATCACATCCCAAGGTGAATTGGCATATCCAGCACTTCCTGGGATCAGACCAAGTTTGTAGCTACGTCCGTCCTCATCCTGCCTTGCCGTATGAACTGGGGCCGGCCCAATAGCTCAATGGGTTAGAGCGCTCGCTTTGAGTGATCTGGCCACCTGAAAACCTTACGGCACGAGGATCGTTGGTTCGCGCCCCGCCGTGGTCATGTCTGTGTGGTCGCAGAATAAAGATCCCATGTCCTTCAGGGCCAAAAGGGGTTAAATCGTCCTGAATATACCACCAACCTGCCCGTATGATTTGATGAACGCCACACACCTCCTTACCAACTGTTCAAGGGAGCTCGATGGCCGGTCATTGAACGCTCCTGGTGTAACGGCTGCTTGAAGACACAGATTGGTTGCATGGTTGGTGGGTTTAAGTAACACGTTTTTTGATCTGTGTAGGTCATATTTCGACAATGGGAAACACCAAGACAGGGAAATGCCAGTGGTCTGAGAATAAGCCCCTCCTTTCTCTTATCAGAAAGACTCAAGGCTCAACGCACCCATCGGCCTTGAGGCTGAGCTGGTCTGGGCTGAGAGTGGGGTCGGTGTGCGGAATGGGCGGCATACATTGGTGCTGTTTAACGTTCGCCACCGAACATAAACACTCATCTTTACCTAGTCACCACCATGCCCAAGAATACCAGCAAGATAGGTAACATAATCGACAGGCAACAACAGTAAACAATATGGAGAACCACAAAGAACGGAAGCGAAGAAAAAAATGCAGATCCAAAGCTGGCACACATGTTGTGTCTAGATAGACCTCAAACTTTATGCATTCCGGTACAATGATGACGGGTATGTGGCGTATTAAAATTCGACTAACAGGCGACTAGCACCACCATGAGAGACGCTGCTGGTCTCTCAATATGATTAAAGCAAGATGTTCGATAATGGCAGCCTGAAGTACTCTGCCAGGTGTATCTGATTTGCATGAACTAACCAGGCGCACAAAACATGCGGTGTGACAGTCGTGGTGTTTGAACTAGGTCGATAATTCCCGTCAAGTGGGCCACCGGTGGCGCCCCTCACGGCGATCTTCTTATGCATAATAGGAAACCGGATATGGCCGGCACGTGCCAGTTTTTTATTTGATCAACTGTACCATAATATCGCTAAGTCAAATATTCTGTAATTTACAACCAAATATGATTCGGAGGTATCATTTTTTATGAAAATGCCTTTTGTTGAGCAAGTCTGCTCGGTGCAACTAATATGGTTTTAGCATGCAATTACGCGCCCGTCTGACAAGTGAATATCGGATCTAGCTCTCAGGAAGAGAATGAGTAATAGAAGTAATGGTGAACTGCCAGTGCACACTTTGGGCGTCCTTTTCCCATAGAAAATGCCTTGTTATGTTGCAAGCTTTATTTAATGCCTTTTTTATGTTCTATTTTCCAAGAAATCGAAGGGAAGTAGGGAATTCACTTGATGGTGAATCTGCCAGTGCGTGTTCAGCACGTCTTTCTTTACGTAGAACAAATTCTTGATATTTCACTAATTTTATTTCATGCCTTTTATTTGTAGTCCGTGTTACAATCAAATCTTACAAAATTAAGGGCAATCCAAGGCTTTTATGATGATTAATTTTTGTAACAATGATCGATTTGTTTTTATCTCCATTTCAAGTATGGGACACTAATGGCAGAAAATGTGTAGTTTACAGCAACAGTGATCGCTTCATATTGGTTGTCCGGGAATGCGGTGTTACCGCCGCCCTGCAAAGTCATCAGCCAAAGACCGCTTGGGGAACAATTCAAGGATATTTAAGAAAATCAATCAGCTGGAGTTTCATGTCACTTTGCGCTTGTAGCACTTTTCCGTTTATGACGTAAACGTGTGTTTCAATAGTAGATAATCGTGTTTTTATCTCCAATTTCGCTCGTAATATTAAAAAAACACTCCGAATATTCACCAAATATTCACCGAATATTCGCCGTATATTCTCCGAATATGCTCTGAATATTTCGCCGATGTTATGGGAATAGTACCAAAAAACGTTCCCTGAATATTAAGAAAAGTTTCCTGGAAAACATTCCCGGAGTGTTTTTTGGTAATATTCCCGTAACATGGGCGGAATATTCAGAGAATATTATTTTGTTACATGGATATATGTCTGGTGCATCATTTAAAAACATGTGACAGCCGCCGGGTAGAAAGAGAACGCCTCAATCAGCCAAATTGTTTTCTCTCAGAAGAAGTTTAATCTCCATTTGCACAAAAGTGACCTAAAACGCAACCCTTTTCTTCTCAAAGCATCATTAGAATCGTAGGGCAAGGCTTTTTCGTTATTTCCCTGTACCCACCACCACCATAAATATCTAATGCGGAACACTACGCCAGCTCGTAAAACCTTCCTCTAACAGTCACTATTCTAGGCTTCTGTTAGGTGTAAGATGAAATGCCTCTCGAGGAAAGAAACACTTCATCCAATCACTTGCGGTGAAGGATTTTCTCCGCCAACCAGCTGGCAGACGCCACGTTTTCAGCTATTAATCATCCGAATCCGACGTCCAACGGCTGCATGAGTCATGTGAACGTGAGTTGTACCGGGCAACACACCCCGGAACTGGGCGACGGTACTGTTATCTGAAGTCATCAGGCCTCGACAGCCAGGAAATGACGACATGATGGATCGAGACGCTGGACCCGTTTTATAACGCCATCTGGCGGATTGTCCTTAGTTGTAACTTGGAGACAATTGTAGTAAGAGCGATGTGTTTATCATGGTGTTTTTGTTTTCTTTGACCCTTTTACCAGATCATATTATTAGTCGCCATGTGTGCATGGATTGCGACTTAGTTATTGCACAGCTGAATGGTATATTTCATGCGCTAACTTCTGCGACTTTTGCAGAGCTAACCAGTGATAACTGAGTGTTGGATTAACAGACGTCTTCCCAAATCTTGGTTCAGATTAATGCACTGTGAGGAGCCAATGCTAGGCATTGTGGGTTTTTTGTGTTTGCATAACGCGAAGACTTCGTCATCATCCGACAACGACAATAAACAAACAAAAGCAGTTGTAGGACAAGATTTATGGATGTATTAATATATTACATGCTATTCAGAAAAACAACTCCACACATAGAAGCAAAACAGCTACGTTAGATACGCATTCTAACCAGTGGCCGGCATATCCGCATGTTATCCAAGGCCGATTTTCTTTTGATCCACGCGATTCTGCATGACTATGAATCACCCTCACTTCCCTCCCCCGGCCCTCCTTACCAGACAATGCCCTGTAATTCTTAGCTGCCCATCCATTTGGCGATCCCACATTGAGGGGTAGACAGTAGATGGATCAGTGTGACGCGGGGGGCGGGGGGAAATATACGGCGAGGGGCGCTGGGGGAGGTAGAGGGGTTGGGCTCCCAAGGAATGTAATGACCCGGGCTATAATCGGAACGCTGATAATACACCTGGTTGTGGTGATGGACAGCGGTAGGGGCAGAGGGGGGGAGTAAGTTGGGGTACAGAGGATGCATGGTAAGTGAGAAGTAAGAAGATTATGGATGGTTGGGGCAGCTGGTGAGGATGGAACGAACTTTGGTAGGTGGTTCAGGATGGTTTGGAGATCATTGTATGGTATGGAGTAAAGAGGATGGGATGTGGAAAACGGTTAGTGACGGGAGAAGACGGTTGCGTTCATGGAAAGGGGAAAGGATGGAGGATAGGGGTCGGGACAAGGTCTGATACATGACCAGGGCTTGGGGGGAGGGGGTGGGAGCGGGATAGAGACTGGGAGGTAGGGAAATGAGTAAGGCGCTGGGATTCGGGCAAAGACATGGACAGGGTTACGGATCGGGGGATGGAGCGAGTCCCCGTCATGAGACTGCCTGGGTGGCCGCTTTATCTAAATGTCTCCTCTCCACGACGGCTGATGATACATCGCTTTGTTGTGGCTCATAAGCAGGCCGGTTCGCAGGTCCAAATCAGGAATACGTCTCTTGAAATGGAAGCAACCGCCAAAACAGGACCACAACTGCAGGCTGTAGGCTTTAACTGCTTGTTTAGCCTTAAATTCTGGAGCATTTGCCTTTCAACTACTCATTATGTTCTTGATTTCCTGTAAAAGTCGGATTTTCCGACGAAATGCAACGCGAAGCATTATAGATGCAGCCTAGCAGCAGATCCAGGGGAGGGGGAGGGTTTAAAGTCCCATATTATTCCACATGGAGGAAGCATGCTAGGTGTGCCCTCACCACTCCATCTGTCACAAATTTTCCGACAGCCCCGCCCCCCTTTTTTTTAAATTCCTAGATCCGTCCCTGGGGCTATTTACTGCACTATTACAACATTTCAAGTGAACAGGTGAAATAATTAATTGATGCAGCATAATTAATTGACAATTATAGTTACAAAGAAAAAAAAATGTGCAAAGAAGAACCAATTATTTTTTGGCTAATCGATATGACCAAGATTGTAATGCTGTACATCTGTCTGCCCCACTTGAATATATGCACAAGCAGGCATGTAGCAGGGGCCGCCTTGGATGTCTGTTCCCTTTGGCTTCACAGAGCACCCAGGGAATCCCGGTACTTTAGGCTATTTAGATGTGAATGCATTTTCGATATCCCTCATGCAAATTGTAAAAACGTAAAATATATTTGTGGTTGTTAAACACAGACAGAAGCCAGTCCAACACATACCAATAATGAAACTGTGTTTATTCAACATAATTAAAAAAATATCTGTTCATTTCAACAAAAACACACGGATGCATACTATAAGGCATGAAAAATTTGACACTTAGTTGCATGATCTTAAATTGAAATAAGTCCGCACAATTAATTAATTAATTAATTAATTATCCGCACAAAGCCACAATTAAGTCATTACACATGCATATAACAACGTTTGCTGTCCTCAGTCTGACATGCAAATGATGCTTTAACCTGTGACATAATGTTGTGACCCTAGTAATCGTTATCTGCAAGAAAAAATCAATATATATATATATACATATACAAATTGTAATTAAAGATAACCAAACAACTATTTGTTGTATCTATTCTTAAACTATCATCATCAATAATAATAATATCAATGGTAACAACCTGCTGAAAAAGAAAATCATAACATACCAAAAGTTATATATTAATGACAGCTATATCATATAAATGTCCTTAAGAACATGGTTGATCTGGGATATTTCAGAATACTATATAAGAACACTGTACCAAATAATAACAATGTTTAATGCATTTGTCATTATCTACAAAAATCATTATCACATTGAAGAAATTATTCAAGATGAAATTGTAAACTATTAACAACTGATAAAAATAGAATCAATGAAAATTTATTAAACCTTTCATATTTATTCAATATCTGTATCACAAACTAAATAAATGACCATGTAGTGTTATAATTACTCAATATAATATTTGTGTTTTGGGAAGGCAATTTAACTGATGTCTCAAATATAACTCACAATTTGTAAACTATGTAAAATTTGATAAATTTAAATGAATATTTATCTACCATTATGGAATTAAAATATATTATTGGTAAACAATATTATATAGATGACTAGTGTATACTACTTAAATATAAGTAAATTTATATAAGAACGCATAACTTAATTTCACTTAATTTGATAGTTGCCCTAATTTTCTTTTATTGAACTAGCCTTTTAATATTTAATATTATTTTATTTTAATTAAAACTAAACTATATTTGATGGTTTACTTTGTTGCATCACTTTTTCTATCAAGGAAAACCCATAGCTGACAGAACTAAATAAAAGAGCTTCTGTTTCAGACTAAAATGTATCATTTCTAGAATATAATTCCTATCTTTGTAATATAAATTATAAATAGAATATTTGCTCAAGCATTTTCTTTTTGCATCTAGTATTTAAATATCCAATATTATAATATTTTTTATATTTGATATCAATGCCCGCCCCCCCCCCCCCCTCCTCCCCCCGATCCGGCGGCTCTCGTTGAACCTGTGAACACCGATCAACCAGTGCCTAGCAATACAAGTGCAATTGTAGTGTTCAAATACATATTTCACAAAAACGGCAGAGCAGAATTTAAAATCTGTCCGGTAGAATTTCACATCATTCGTCCGTCTATATTTATGTGTGTTCAAATCGAGGCAGCACCTTTGGAAAAATTGCAGCTTTAGCAAAACATGCAATGTGGTCAATACAAAGTAGGCATTGTTTAGACCATGGCCACAGGTCTTATTCGGCAATTTCTCAAAAGTTAGCAAATTCATTTCCACTTCAAATAATATGTACCATATTCCTTACCTTCTCAGCTAAATTTGCGTGGGGCGTTACTTCTTTTTCTTTTTCAAATGACAATCCTACATGGCAAAACGTGCATACTCCTGAGTGTTCAGATCAATGATCAGCTATCTTTTCCAACTCAAAATCATGTTTTGGAAGGGGCTTCCATTTCAGGAGATTGACTCCTGATTTGGACTTGTGGACCGACCTGATCAGATACAAGCAACCCGGCTTGGCTGTGGCACTGTGGGAGGCTGGAGGAGGGGGAGGTGTTTGGCCTGGGAACATAAGCGCTTCACACATATGAACCACCCCTCTCTCCCGCGTACGGGCCGACCCGTCTACCCGTGTTGACAGATTCAGGGATGGGTAGAGTAAGCGCGGTGAGCGTGGTGTGCTTCAACTTTGCGACCCCTCGCCCCATCACCTCAGCCCTGGTAATTCTGTGACGACACCCTCTCCAAAGCCCCCCCGCTTATTGATTTCTTAAATATCCTTGAATTGTTCCCCAACCGGTCTTTGGCTGCTGATTTTGCAGGGCGGCGGTGAGACCGCATTCCCGGACAACCAATGTGAAACGATCACTGTTGCTGTAAACTGCACATTTTCTGTCATAAGTGCCACATGCTTGAGATGGAGATAAAAACAAATCGATTGTTGTTACTAAAATTAATCATCATAAAAGCCTTAATTTTGTAACATATGGTTGCAACACGGACCACAAATAAAAGGCATGAAATAAAACGAGCGAAATATCAAGGATTTTTGCTACATAAAGGAAGACGCTCGGAACACAAGCTGACAGATTCACCATTCCCCGCTCCGCACGATTTCATGCAAAACCTCACCGTAGCTGAAAGGCATGAAATAAAGCTTGCAACATAACAAGGCATTTTCTACGGGAAAGGGACACACAGAAAGTGCACTGGCAGATTCACCATTACTTCTGTTACCCACTCTCTTCCTGAGAGCTAGATCCAGTATTCCCTTGTCAGACGGGCGCGTAATTGCATGCTAAAACCCAGCAAATTGCACTGCGCAGACTTGCTCAACAAAGGGCAAGTCCATAAAAGGACGATACCTCCGAATCATTTTTGGATGTAAATTACAGAATATTTCTCAGCGATATTATGGCACAGTTCATCAAATAAAACTGGCACGTGCTGCCTAGGACTGGTGCCCTATTATACATAACAAGATCGCCGTGAGGGGCGCCACCAGTGGCCCACTTGGCGGGAATTATCGACCTAGTTCACACGCCGTAGGATAACACCGCATATTGTTTTCGCCTGGTTAATTCATGCAAATCAGATACTCTTGGCCGAGTACTTAAAGCTGTCATTATCGAACATCTTGCTTTTATCGTATTGACAGATCAGCAGCGTCTCTCAGGGTGGCGTTAGTCGTCTGTCAGTCGATTCGTTATTACGTCATATGCTCTTCATCATTGTACCGGAATGCATCTTACATTCGTTATCCTTGCTATCAAGTTTCTTGCTCGAGTTTGCAGTCTATATAGACAGAGCATGTGTGCCAGCTTTGGCTCAGCATTTGTTTCTTTGCTTCCGTTCATTGTGGTTCCCCCTATTGTTTTCTGTATTTAATTTCTATAATGTAACCTATCTTGCTGCTATTCTCAAGTTGCGCTGCCATTCTTGCCCCCCCCCCCCCCGGCATATGCCCCACCCTCATTCAACCTCCCGGGTATCAACAGTATCGCATTTGCCCTTCTTTACCATCTTGTCCTACCCCTCGCTACAGATGCAAAAATAATAACATCATGCAAAAATTACATGGACAAATTGGAAAAAGAGAAATGAGACGAAAGCTCAATTCTCAAAAGTCGGCTCCAGCTTTACAAGCCAGAAGAACAAGGACCATGGAACCGCGGGTTAGACGCCAAACAGGATCCCTGTCGGCACGTGCTCAGGTGGTGACTCCGCCAATGTGACACACCCGGGTGTTGGATATCAGTCGTATGCTACGCGGTGACCTGCCGCATGTCACATCCACAAAACATCTCACCGACCGCTAACTAGCCCTTGAATTGTGGCGAAGAGCGCCATTATACCCAACCGGGGTGTCACTGGTTTCTCTTTTGTCACAAAGCCACGTGGCCCTGCACCCCACTTATTAAGGGTGACATTTCTGGAGCATGCTCAGTTACCTCCGTTTTCTTGATGTGTGGGGCAAAGCGCATCATCTCTGCTAGGAGCTCATTGAAACAACGCATATCATTCTGCTTGCAATCTGACATGTTGTTTCTGCAAAGATGTATTGAACACGAATTAGCGTCCTAACCGACACTAGTCAGACCTACAGAGATGAGAGCGAGCCATGAAGAGAATGTCGGTTGTTCGCCTTGATTTGAAATCAGCATACTTTTGAGCATCGACTGCAGAACGTACGCAAATAAATAAACCTTATAAAGCTGTCAAGTGATTCATACCTTTACAGTTGGCGACAAAAATACCCGTAACAATATTTGTGATTATGGAACTTTCCAATGACAAGTATTTACAAATTTTCCTTGCCGCCATGTCATTGTTACATCTCAGTTCTTGTCTCGCATTCCGGTGTTAAATTGCTAAATTTCTGTAACAGTGATATAATGGAGAGAAATAAAAAATAAAATCAATAAATAAAGAGTGATCAAATTGATTTGCCGGTATTTTCATCGTCTTTGGTACTATAAAGGTATGAAGAACGAATTGAATGGATTTCTAAGGTGCATTTATTTGTGTATATTCTGCAATCGACACCCGAAAAGTGCTAGTTTTAAATCTGCGCTCGATGTTAATATTTACTACATGGCCCTCTGGCTCGCTCCACCAAACAAAAAAGCCAGAGGGGTTATGCAATCGGGCTAGGGTCTGGGTACAGTGCTGGCTCTGAGGTCAAATCTAACATCCGACCACCACGGTACCAGTGCCGCCAGTGGAGTCTGCCAGACCCAGGGTATCATCATTTGAATTTTGATCATGCACAGAACAGTACATTTTCCCGGCGTCAAGGGGGGTGATAGACTACACAAGTTACACATTTCTCATCCTGCATACTTCATAAGCAACTGATCTTATTCTTTAAAAGGTGATCGTATCGCTGAGGTGTGTATATTCCAACTTACCTTCAGTTTTAAGAGTTCGTGGCCGTCTCTCTTCGAAGAAAACCCATGCGTTCAACTTCCGCCGGATTCAACTTCCGCTCTTCGACAGAGGGCGTTCGCTAGCTTTGAGTGAGTTGAGCGAACACCCTCTGTAGGTATACATGTGTACATTGCCGTCAATCAGCCGCTGGCGCCACAGCAAGCGGGTGGGGGGATACTTAATACATTGCTGGGTGTTTTTCTTTGGCGGGAGGGGGGGGGGTCCGCGGTAAAGCCCCTCAACCCCGAAAATCCCGCTAGGTCGGGCGTTCCATTAACGCCAAAATCCGCTCGGTCGGGTCGTTTTACCGCCAAATCTTTTTCATCACAAAATGTTCACTCTTAGGCATCAAGGGGTACCTGCGGACCACCCGCCCCCCTCTCCCCGGCCAGATTGGCATAATAATGCCCCTCGTCCGGGAGCAAATTAAGCGCCGCAAAAGTTCTGAATATGGAACAAAAATTGTACTAATGTGCATCGCAACCCATGGGCGGATCTAAGAGGCGTAGGCCCGGAACCACTGGACCCCCCCCCCCCACCACCCACTCTTCCGTTTTTAGGAAGAAAGACGTTTTTAATGCAAAATTAGGTCATCTGAGGGGTGTACCCCCCCCTCCTCCCCCCCACCTCCCATTTTGAGGAAGAACTCTATCTGAGTCGTGGACCCCAGCGGTCGCAATTTGTGGTGGACCCCCGTTCGCAATTTTGTTCAGATCCCTCCCCCCCTCCCGTTGTCGCAAGTTTGAATGCATAGCATGTAAGAACATTTACTTTGCGCCAGCGTACCATTCGCAAAACATCCTCGTAATTCGTCCGTAACGTAGCACGGAAATAACACTGAGCAAAATATTTCGGGAATGTTCGCCCGTTAAATTGCGCGAATATTAAGGGAATGTCCCTCCCTAACATAACACGGAAATGACATTGAGCGAATATTACGCGAATGTTCCGTGTTTGCTGGGTAGTGCGCTTTTCACATCGTTATATTTGCATATTACTACCACAAATATGTCAACTGAGATATGTCTGGCAGCATATGCTCTATTTGCTTCGACTTCTTATCACATGTTATGGTCTGGATACAGCCGGTATGTACGTATCCCCCAACTGAGCCCTTGTCATGCTGTACTGTCGGCTGGATTATAGTAATCTGCAAAAAGTGAAACCCGGTTTGGACGCCGAAGCAAAGCCCTACATGAAATATCATGGCGTGTAACAAAACACGCCACAACTTTGATCTAGTGATAATTGAGGTAAGCGAAGGGAAAGTAAATGACGGATTAGGATATGTGGCTGGGAACTTGCTTCGTTTTCTTGGCTTCTTTGCTGATAATAATTCCATTAAAGGCGAGGTTTTGGCGGGCTGACCTAGGAGTGACTCTTCCATCCGGGAGCAGCGCCACCTCTAGTCCTGACCGCAATGACCTTGAAGTCTCGTCACGGCGTTCCATGTGTACATGTAATACCGATATGAGGCGGGGGTTACTTTTCTTTTTGTATTGCATTTTACCATGTAATTTCGCTAGGGGGAAATGTGGCAGTCAATTTAGGGAAAAGTAATGTCTATATATGCCAGCTTTAAGTTTTAACGTTGTTATTGAAGATTTTTGAGATGACGGTTGCTACCATCATCCACATGCCCTGGAGTAGACTGATGATCACGGAGGTCACACTACGCAGCGATGCGCGGAGCGCATTAGACGGCTGATGGGAAAGGAACGTACGGCATAGTCATACGCGTGTAACTCCAGACGTAATACGTTTCATTTCGACGAGAGGAATGTTTTTTTAATTTCTTTAATGCGCCAACGTACAATATAATCTAAGTATTCGGCCGGAGCTCTGAACTTTATGTGAAGACATGTTTATCTTTCATGTCAGAAAATTCCTCAAACTTGACGCTTAACTATAAGCCATGGCGCAAACTTTTGTTGCCGTATCGTCAACTTTCATTGTCGCCAATTTTAATTGTGACAGATGTACAGATTATGTTTGGATGTGAAAAGTGTTTTTCTGCTTTGACAACATCCCTCGGACTCTAAGGTCTGGTCAGGGCGTTGCGCCGGCTGCCGGGGATCTAAAACAATTTTTGACAATTTGCTTGGTCATGTTATCCGGCATGAGCAGCCATTTTACTGTGGCTGGAATTTCCATACATCCATGTTTCTCCTTTTGCAAACCGACTCACTGATGGCTTTCGCAGTTTAGGTAAGCTGGTTTTAAATCATGGATGAATGGATGTAAATGGCATTCGCGTCAAGTAGTCTCACTTTCTTCTAGTAGCAGGTCTTGTAGTCCTACATTTGTCAATTGAGATGTAATCCTTCTGAAATCACTACATCATGGTTTATCGCACGGGCTGAGCCGCGTTACAGTTTTACAAGTCAAGTCAGACGAGGACGACTCGGAAATAATGTAGACAAATATCTACCATTACCAAGTATCTCTTTGTAAAACATCCAATAATACATATATCTTGATTAATCTGTCTTGTGGCTAAATCCATGACACATGCAATGATGCCTAGTGGGAATGTGTAAAAGTCAACCAGATTAGCATAAAAATGTTCTGGTTCCAAATAAGGGCTCAGTCTATTAAATTGGCAAAATGAAGGTAAATATTCAACAGTTCGCTCGCAAAAAGCCCAACAGGAAAAACAGATAATGAAAGAGCGATTGTTGTAACTTTGCTTGCGCGTTTCTAGATATCAATCTTGTGACAAACCGTAATGGATGTTCATGACATGGCATTTTAACTCCCATATATGTAGCACACATTCACTTGTATTATCATATACATATGGTTGAATTATGAAGTCTCTTTGTAGGCAACAGCGTGTTTGCAATGAAGATAATTTACCGATGTTATATTCCAAATCCATGTCAACTTAGGAGCCTGCATCCAACATTTCTTCTGGGGAACATTTATTTTGATATGTCACTGTATATCTACCGAGACAAAAAACACTCAATGGAAGCTCATGCTGTCAGAATATAAGCTCATATCCTGCATTATTACTCTTCCCTTCCAATACTGAATTACTTATCGTCAGGTGGCGCTGGGTACTCTGTGTAAATGCAAATAAATGTGTCTTTTTTTAAAGAAAATAGACTATGTGGCGGTCGGTGAGGACATGAAACCCCACTCCCGGCCGAATCCCTCATAAACCGGCCTTAATTTGTAAACCGTGATGTATCGTTTCATCGTGCGTTTTTTACAAGAAGGCGAGGCTGGGTGGCATCTCCATGGAGACTCGAATCCAATTATGCAAAATGGCGAAGCCCGTGCAATGCATCGTTACCCATAACGTGTATAAACATGATTGCGTGGTGACAAGAAGCAGACGGAGCGTGCAACGCGACACCCTCCACCATTATAATGACAAATGCGAGTCGGACATTCTTATTATTACGGCAGTTTTAGCTGCCATGTCCCGACAGATAGATAGGTCTTCTAAAAATGTCCATTCTCCGTTGTCGCACGATCAAGAATGATGACTCACGAAGTGCAACAATCTGTAAAAGTAGCAATAAAAAGTAAAAATATCAAGACACTTCAACCCTTTTGGCCGCCATCGATTCCAAATTAGAATGATTCCAATAGAATGGATGAAATTAATCTACATTTAACGCCGTCTTCGGTGCGTAGCTCAGTTAATGCTGCAAGTGATCTATTTCATTGCTTTATTTGCGTGCAATTACAATTGCAATGTTTTTTAATTGCGCGTCGCAAGAGCGATTTGTCAGGTTTACGCGGGCTTGGGAAACCCCGAAAAGCATGAAGCGACCAACAATTACCGTTGTTGCCACGTAAGTCGTGATCTAATGCGTCAGTTGACGTTATGCGTTACTCGTGGACTTTGCATTGACCGGGTGGCATCTAACGTTTGTGTGCATATACCGTTTCCAACGACGCATCGGGATATCGTCCCGCAGGTCTTTCACCCGGGTTTGGATGATCACGCATCCATTCGGTATGCCGGTGTGCCCCATTCAAAACATATTGGGAAGAAAATGACGGCTGATTGAAAGGTGATGAGCGTAGGTTGGTTCCAGTGCCCCTACGGGCACCGGATGTGAACGATGTGTGCATTTGAGTGGATTAGGTACATCCCTATCGGCACACCCGGATGTTTCCTGTCACGTGTTGCGGGTCTCGGGCGGGATACCAAACCTGGCCTAAAGATATGCGCCCAGCATCTCTTAGGCTGACGGGCCGGATTGCTCTTCTAACTGAAATGGTACGGTATTAACTGACACGTGAAAATCACCACGTGGAAGGGAATTTGGCATGATGAACAAGATGACCGGTGGGAAACAAAGCTGGGAATATTTGCTAAGAACCGACTTTTTATTATTAATTATAATTAGTAGCTTTTCTAAATTGATACAATTAAGGCATTAAGCTATTATGGGGAAAAATACTGCCTCACGCTGCATCAGACAAATATTTGTTTTCGATATGAGTAAAAATGGGGTTGAAATATAACATACCATCTTCGCATATATCAATGTCTAAGAACAGTAACTTATTGTATAGGTGTCCCAGGAAAAAAAATAGCCGACAATGGAAGCGTTAACGAAATAAGTGACGAATTAATGGGTGATTTGACATCATATCAATTTGCAATTAATGTCCTTTTCTAAATACCAATGTGACGACCAATGCTTCACAAGCTCAATTTATAGGCAGGCTGAGCAGCATATCAACAGGTCGTAGGTTGACACCATATTAGAAAACGAATGCTCGAATCTTCGAGCATTCGTGTGCGTTAAAGTGGCATAAAATCCCAATATTTCGTTTCTTATAGTGAGTGCAGCGGTGTCGGTGTCGGCCATAATCTTTCGCTGTCCTCCGTCCACTCCGCGTCATGATGGTTTGACGTTCCCTGATCTATCTCTGACTATAGACAACCCACACATCAGAATCTCCCATTGCCAATCACATATCTTGGCTGGAGCGTAAAACATACTCTTCACACAAGGGAATAAACTGTGTCCAATTTGACGGCAAAACGTTTGACTTTAGCTTTGAAGCAACGGTTTTTTGACTCCACTGATTCAGTTTAGACAAGAGAGATGGAGTGGTCCGGGATTAGGGGTCTCAGAAATAACCATCGATTATTACAGGGTAACCCAGACAACATGTATACAGATTGCTTTGGAGCCAGCTGGAGCTTGGAACCTTCCGCCAAGTCGTTCTATGCGTTTCAACTGGTGCAAGAATCGATAAAGCTTTTAACCAAAATGCATAAAGAAAAAAATTAGTGGATTTCAAAATCACGTCGTATATGCGGCTTATTATTCTGGACAGTTCGCGGCGTCCACTATGAGATTTGCGAAGGGGCTTCTTCATGTTGCATGCACACATGACAGTGGCGGTGATCAATTTGGATGTCAGACGTTTGGACGCCAAGCTTATGCTAAGCCGCGCACTTCCGTATTGAGATAATCCGCATTTAAAATAAACACCCAAATACTTTTTTCCGTAAGATGTATTCTAAGATGGGATGGGCAGCCACGTGTCTCGGGATGCAGCTGAACTGACCCACGTGAGGGATCGCTGCGCCGCTCACAGCCAACGTTTTCCTGTGTTCACGTCAGGCTTTATGTCACCACACAGTGATGCCGTAAACCGTCGAAGTAGGAGTCTCATGAGTCTTGCAAGAAGCATATTTTTTATCTTAAATTAATCAACGAATAATGAACTTCCTTGCTGTGGCCATTGTTTTAGTTGTTACGCTCCATTAAAGGTTTGTGAGACGAGAAAAAAAATGGGGGAGTGAGACCCTTGCGGTGCAATGATACCCCTATGCGTGCGATGACCGAGGTGTCGTCAGTGGGCGGGGCTTAGCCCGGAGCCTGGATCGGGCTTTGCGATGCCTATTACTGATACATAAACATTTCTGAGCAAGGATAGCCTATTAAGGCGGCAAAGGCCGGCCATTAATTAGAGTCGGACCCTGACTGGCCCTCTGAAAGGGTAAGGTACGACATTCAGCATGCAGCACTCCCAGAAATGTCATCAGTCGCCGCGGACTATGTGATCTTCTTCCTCACCCTGGGAGGCTGGTTATGGCGGCGCCCCGGGCGAAATCACAATGCTATATCGCAAGGCGTCCTCGAATGACCGGTCGCTTTACATGGCTGAAAATGTACATTCTTGACAAGTTGCATACAAGTGTGCGTAATAATTTATCTTAAGTTTTGTGGGCTAATTTGCAATCATGCATGCAATTAAGAACTATGTTTGTCGTTTTGATGGTGTCTGTTATTGATTTTGTCACGTCTTTCAGTGGATGCATATCACCCAGTGATTTCGCCTGTCAGTATTCCACAACATCTAGAACTGCAGCCGTCCTAATCACTCAACATGGGTCACCCGAACCCTGACACAGATAAAATACTCCGAAACTTGGATGCGCCATCGTATAACCCGCGTGTCTCATTCCAAGGTCAAGGTCACACATTTACGTGGGTTGTTTCAAATAGACCAGATTACGAGATACGGAAGAGGGGTTAACGTAATATGGGGCAGCATCAGAGGAGACGAACATGAAATATTCATCGGTCCCCAGACCATTTCAACCGGATATGGATGTGGGAGTGTTTCCTATCGACCCCCGGACGATTAACTCTAGACATTTTACCGAGGAAAGGCCGATAATTTGAAATGACTTACAAGCTGTGGAACAACTTAACAGTCAGGGACACAGAGGATGCCATTAGTCGTCGGGACGACACGGAATGGAGAGGTCACATCTCATTAATAAAAGCCGGGTCATTGGTATTTATGTGGTGCCTTAGTTCATGCAGTGACCCTCGCTATCTCTATATATATACACGACGCAATATATATCTATGGATATTTATTGACCTAAACTAATGTTGCCTATATATGCGGTCAGCATGGCCGAGGCGGAGCTGTTTATAGTCACCTCCATCCGTTTACCTACTAACAGGGCGCCCTCTAGTGGACAATCGCTACCCCTATGATTGCTCCTTTTCAAAGATTGATACCCTCCACGGTAGCGTGGACGTTGGCCTAATGAGCATTCCAGTTAGGGAGGGCGTCTCCTTCCCCTTAGAGACCGGGGGGCGGGAGAGCTGGACAGGGGCAGAGCCGTAGACAGCACCAAAGCCAGAGCCACAGCCAGAGACCCCGGACAAATCGATGGAATTTGCTTAAGATAAATAAGGGCCGGCCACCCCATAGGATACTGAGGTCCCGTATGTAATTTCCTTGTGATTAACATGGTTTAGGCGCCTGACCGGGAAGCTCCAGGGCCTGGGTGGGTCGTTCGCAATTGGTGTTCTTCAGATCCCGAGGATCCTCCGGTCAGTCCGCCTGATGTTGTGGGCTCAGGAAGGACTCTTTGGCTCTCGCCGCATGACTAGTTGGTTGTGGGAGCGGTGGTGACGGCTGGCGTCGCTGTGTAACGTTGGTAACGTTAAACTCTGACAGTCACGCAATCCATTATACTTTTGGTGGACAGATAACTAATTTCTGAAATGAACTGTTGATATTTTAGGGCGCTTTTGTGTATATGAAGGCTAAATCGGGCCAACATACATTATGGGGCATTGACATTCCGGGGTGGGGGTTATTGAAATAATGATAAGGACAATTTAAACAAATATCCTATTTCTTCCACACAACTGCTTACTTTATTACTGCTTGGGAATTGGAGAATGTGCTAAGCTGTGAATGGCTCGACAAGAACAAAAAATGCTGCTTGATGCAATTCCCTTAAAGTTGAAGTTTCCTTAAGCAAACACCGAATCCGAATAACACTTCATTGCTTTCAGGTGAAAGCTCTAATCAAGTTGGAATGAGTCGTATATTTAAACAACATCTAAAGTCGGCAGCAGACGGTGATGACGTCGACAACGAAGTGGCTTTTACGCATGGTATGTTACCCCGACTTGGCAAAAAAGCAATAAAACTGGGTCCAGGGCCTGTAATGGAATTGAATTAGAGCCACACGACTGGTGGGTCACCCTTGTACCCTCTGGGATGGCCATCGCCGGCCAACGTGTGGTCTGCCGATGCCCCAACAGCGGGCGCCACTCGGCACGTCTTCACCAATCTCCTAACAGAGGGAGCCAACTCCGCATATATGTGTCAAGATATCCATTGTCAAGATATAAATGATTTCTCCTGGCTCTAGCGCTGGCGCTTAAGCTGGCTCGAGCCCTGTCTATCGTTTTCCAACTGTCATATATACGGGGAAGGGGACGCCCTTCTACTAGGTTCTGTGTTGAATCCAGAAACAACGATAATGGGCTTAAGATAGAATGGGGAAAAAACAGCGGACCACTTGAACATCGTCACAATACTGATACTCAGATCGTCCACTGGAATGCGATTAGATAGGAATGGGTAAGAAAGGAAGCAGCTAGAAACGAGCGCCTCATGTAATCTGTTTGACAAACAATTTGGAAAAGGCGATTAAGACTCTTATTGTATAAACGATGTTTGCTACGCTGTTGGTACTATTTACCTCGTTTATGTGGGTGGGCGGTGCGGACAAATGAGCCGGGCGGAGGGAGGGGATACATGGGCCGCCGCCGATGAAATTGGCTTGCGGATTGCCGAAAGCGAGTAATTCGACTATTGCTAACATTTTACAGAAGGCGCCCGAATGCAATCACATCGCTTTGTTGCCGGCCCAATGGTGACATAAATCACCACTCTTGCCCTCCATTTTGACCAGCGCCGTTTGATGACCTTCAATCATGATAAGTAAGCTGTCGTGTCCCGAATCGGTTTCACTTTAGATGTGGCCCATAAGCTAAAGCTGTGGCAACGTTCCTTATATGAGCTTTAAGATAAGGCCTGGCCGTTGTTATTTGTTTCCGATAAGGAATTACCCGACCAACCAACTTTGTTAGGGTAGAGCAAACAACAGTAAAAGTGCGTTGGTTCATACTGATGGGAATACGACGCGGGGGATGCTTGGACAGGCTTGCCGAGGCCGATAGTGGATGGCTAGCATATGGCATAATACGACAGCAAATTACCATGTCGTGCGAAGTGCAGTTCACTCCTGTACGAAATTTACTAAGAATTCGTTTCGAGCAAGAAACCCCGTCGCTGAGCAACATTTTTTATCTGCGAACTTTATCGGATGAATTTCGACTTCTTAACCAAATATATATTTTGGCTTCTGCGAACGGTTCCAACAATTTCGTGGAAGCCATACGGTCGGATCCAACTGTCCTATTGTCGCGAAGAATGTTGGCTGCGTGGGAATAGTTCTGATTTAAAAAATTATTTCTTTGCCACATTAAATTTGTTTGGACATTTTCTCTACCCTATTATTACCCGGAAGTCATCCTCTTATTGCAATACGAGTTGATCACACCACTGTAATACGCCGGATGGATTCTCAGAAGCAGAGAGCTTAAACGCCATGTGGGCGTCCGATGGTCGCCACTTAGGTCACACTCTTGCAGAATGGTGAACCACTGCATTGCTCGAATCCTACCTGTGCAAATGAAGATGCAAGTTTGTGCACGATAAATTCCTTATCTACTTTTGCAAAGAGATGGGGGAATTGCCGGAGACTGTCTGGACTAAGTTATATCTGGACCTCACAATCGCCAAGCCTCCAACATCCAGCTATGATTGTGAGCCAATCCGTCGTGTTTTACATATGAGTAGTGTTCTAATACAATATGAAAATATATAACATTCATGCCCCAAATATGTCGATGTAATGGTCAGTCAAATGCTAATTATTTTACATATGTACTCCAACAAGAAGTGGCTGACGACATGTAAAATTTTTCACGTTGGATCAAATTGGTTTATTCATGTGCAGTTCCCCTCCTCAACGCGACGAGCCTAAAATGAAGTAAATGAAGACTCTCACTACACTCAATTTATGAACGTTAATGCTATGTTACAATGCGACGCTTATACTGATGTGATTTATTCTATACTTGCAAGCGTGCAGGTTTTTCTTTTTCCATATATACTCATTCATACTCCGTATATCGTTGTCATTCAAATTCTTTAATTTCATGGTTGCCAACCCTTGAATTCGCTAGGGGCATTCGCTTTTGTTAATCGTATCTATCTGTTCATTGTTCCATTGTTTGCATCTACATTCTCATGGTTTACTAACCTTTATCATTCGCACTTCTGCAAATTAGACTCGCACCCCTTTGCAGATTGTGTGTCGGGTTGTACCGGCGGCATGCCGGTCTTACGCCTTGTTTGCTATTGTTACAGGTAATCTTTATGTATCCATGTATTCACTATTTCCACTTATAGCACATCCTTGATAGATAACTTATTGATGTATTATTAACTAGTAGTAATTTTGCCTCAGTATTTTAAAATTTATCCACACTGATGTCTCATTTGCTAGTATATGAATTACAGCTACTGGGTTATCTAAACACGACGAACCGTCAACACCACTTGACGAATATATGTATAATTATCGACGTTTAAATAATTATTTATATCTATAGAGTGCTGTCGCCTGTCAGGCACCTGTCAAGTTCCCTGTTGAAATAATGAGTACTTGGGTCCTATGTGGACATAGATAAATCACACTGTTCTGTATTCGGCGTTGTGACTTCAGGCGGACACTAGATAATAACATGACCAATGTCTATTTGACAGCGATCAATGGCCGAATCCTCACCAGGAAAATGATGATTAAATATGTCATGTGGCTTGAGACATAGTTGGCCTAAACGACAAGTGGAGCATGTTTTTCCCCGAATATTGAAACATTACGCCGTATATTAAGCTGTCTGGCCACGTCTTGGTGCCACCATAAATATTCCCAGCCCACCACGTAATGGCCGCCTGGTTGAGACGTCGCTGTTCCCTCTCAAATGTGATTGCGCTCCTGTCACTCTGTATTTGCAGCTATCTGATCGAAAAAACAAAATGATTCGAAGAAGTGGGTTTAGTGCTATGTTTGCAATAACGCGCTGGCGATGGAGATGATCTTTCTCGAATTTACGGGCGGCAAGCCGACGGATTGTCGTTGTTGTCGCACTGGATTGGGTCATTCGAGGACTTATCGGCGCACTCAATTGTCGCGCCGGGGGAATTGTCCCTTCACCGGCATAACGTGCTGGGGATTTGTGGCAGCAATAGATTTGATGCCGCCTGTGGATTTGTCGTCAGTTGCAAGCCGCATGAAACTACAAACATGATTTTTTATCTGGTAAAAATATAAACAGGTAAACACAAGCTTCTGCTACCGACGAGACTTGTCCTGGTCATTAACGCAAAGTGGTCAATCACTTAATTACCACATAAAATCACTCCACGAAACAACAACAAAAGTAGTTCTGCCAGAAGGAGATTGGCACTTTGTTACTTGGGCGAAAACAACGGTCCGCATATTGACTGACGTAAAGGTGTCCTAAAACAATACTTGGTGAGATGTTGTAACAACTACTGACCGTCCATTCTCAACGCCTGACATTTTCAACGCTTGAAATTACCTCACCGCTTTAAGAGTCGCTTTGAAAATTTAACAGGCTCTTTGAGATGGGGTCCCGGCACATCAGCCTCTTCTGGACTTGGCTTGGCGCCGTAATAAAGTTTTAGTACAACTCGACTGTGACACGCAGACTCAAGTGCGTGACTAGAGCCACAAGCGCCCCAAGAAGGTGAAATTACAGCTGGAGCCTCGACTTCATCGTCATTCGTTCCCGCTGAGTTCTCGTGACATGTCCAAAAACTCTGACTTCATCACGTCTGCTCTCTTCCAGAGTTGCCATAGGAGAACACATATATTCCAGTCGCTAAGGCGACAATCTCGGTATGGATACGGCTGTGCATGGGTTTCGCCACCAGTTGTGATGTCTGAACCAGAGAGAAGATATCAGTAGATGCGAGGTATTTGACATCAATGGCTGCATTCTGTTTTCGGACTAGGTGAACGCGTTTTACGCCAGATAAACTCAGTGTCAAACGATATCAGTGAAGAGTAGTTGCCAAGTTGCACCTGGTCGTGAAGCTGCCGGAGGACACAAGTAGACCTCCATTACAACTTCCGCAACGGCATCAACGAAAACGAAATTCAATGTACAACACGTCGTCCGAGGAATTTGAATTGTTATTGCAAACTCAAACAAGATGTAATCTGATATCCACTCCTCAGATATAATGTTTATAAAACGCAGCCACTCATTCGCTTAGGACGGTCATTATTTCCAGAGGGTGGGCGGACGGAGGAGGGGGGGGGAGGGCAGAGTATTGTGGGGAGCGTCCCCAATTTAAGTAGCACGTCAGCAGATCCAGAGGGCACCTGGAGCATGCTTCCTTTGGCCTCATTTAATTGTTCCTTGGGATTTATTGGTCCAGTGTATCGTTGAAGTACAGTGGCTTAGACCCAAAACGTTTCATTACGTTTATTGGGCATACACGTTCACTTCATCCTCCTAGTGTGCTGACGGCCCTGAAGTCCAAAAGGTCAAATGAATACTGGACATAATATCAATTTACAAAATGGTAACATGAACCAAATGCCGGTGTACATTATGCCGATGCAATAATGAAATGATTCATTTTACATTCGATCATCAAGTAAATTGACTGCTTATGATTCGCGTTTTTGTGAACAAAACGCAATGCGTGTCACGAGTTAGTCAGACGTGTTGTTTGCATATTCAATTTTGTGAAACAGACCAGGTGGTAAAGGTAGGCATGTCAGTAAACGTGACGGAGAGCGGGGGAGATGCTTTTCTCCGCGGAACAGGTTAAAAAGCTATCGAGTCTATATTTGCTATACAATAGCGTAATAAACCCATATTCCCAGCAATAGAGCATGTCTGACCTCCATATTGTAATCCCGACATAAAATTTTCGATACCAAGGCGACCCGTTAATTTAGTACTCGCGCTTTGTCTGGCATGGTGTAACAAAATAATCACATCTTTCTTAGAATCACCAAGTTCTTAGATCATCATGTTCGCAAGGCAATTCTGAGTAAGCTAATTGCCACATTATCATATTTATTAGTAGTACCACTTTTACCTGAAATATAATGCTGGTAAATCATCCACCGATGCTTGCGTAGCTTGGCTACACCGTTTTACTAATATGGTTTTACGCACAAGAGAGATAAAAGTCAAATAATCGTATCTGATTATGTACCGCCTTGCATTAAAAGTAAATATCGTTAGATGCATAACTTAACCGTAATGTGACACAAGCTGTAATGGCGGCTATGGCATAGCAGTGTGTGTTTGTTTATGTGACATTTGCATTATTACATTATCGCAATAATATGCCATACCATAATATATTTGTTTATCTGTGTTTCATAAGATATGTTAGGAAATGGAGTAAGAACAGGTGTATGCATGTGAGTGATACGGCGAGTGAATGAGTGAGTGAATACTGTGGGCTGAGCGAGTACTACGGGATGAGTGAATGTTGGTGATTTTGTGAGTATTCCGAGGGAGTGGTGAGTCACACGTGACATTGGATAGGAGCTTTTGGGTAGTTAGTATTGTTTACTTCACGGCAGGTACCAGTCGAATCTCTCGGATTTTCGCCTTTTGATTTGATTTTTGGTCATAACCCGCGCGGACCACTTCAACTTGTCAGAGAAAGTTGGCTTGGAGAAGTGAGTTCACAAAAACTGCCAACGTATGTATCAAAGTTCAAAGAGAAACTGAAGCAGGCTAAGTTTTTCGCGAGTGAGAATTTGAAGCAAGCTCGGGGAGTGATGAAAACTAACTTTGACCGTACTGGAGTAGGAGGAGTGTTATTGCAGGAGAATGTGGATGGTCTTAAATTACCAGTGGCTTACTTCTCACGGAAACTAAATCCAGCTCAATTAAATTACTCCACGATTGAGAAAGAATTGTTAGCATTGTTGTTGACTTTGCAACACTTTGAATTGTATCTGAGCAATCAGCCAGACCATAACCCGTTGGTCTTTTTATCCAAGTTGAAGAATGCGAAGAGGCGCTTAGTGCGATGGGCGTTATATCTGCAGCAATATGATTTAGATATCAAACATATTGCAGGTAAATTGAATGTTTTCGCGGATGCTTTGTCTAGATTGTAAACGTAGTGGTTCGTCAAGTGATCCATGACTTATGGCGTATGTATGAACTTGTGTTTGATCTCGATGTGTAATTTTTGGGCTCGATCGTAAGGTATTCAGTTTCGCTGTGAAAATAATCGCCGATTATTTTTGTTTTAAGGGGGCGGGATTGTTAGGAAATGGAGTAAGAACAGGTGTATGCGTGTGGGGGATACGGCGAGTGAATGAGTGAGTGAATACTATGGCCTGAGCGAGTACTACGGGATGAGTGAATGTTGGTGATTTTGTGAGTATTCCGAGGGAGTGGGGAGTCACACGTGACATTGGATAGGAGCTTTTGGGAGACGCATGGGGAGTGGTCTCTGGAATAGTATAAATAACAGAGCCCACAGGACACAGGCACGACACAAGACTCCGGACCAGCACCAGGAGGAGATGGACGGCGGAGGACATAGCTGGTGACAGCGGGGTCAGGGCCGATCTCCGGGCTTTACGTGTTGAAGCGTGGCTGCGTGGTTGGAGTGGTTGTGGGCGTCGTCGTGGTGGCTGGAGACAGGCCTTAGGAGCATGGTCTGCGGGCTGGTAGGCGTGGACACGTGGCGGAGCCTGGTTTGCGGGCTGGTAGGCGTGGACACGTGGCGGAGCCTGATCGGCGGGCTGGTAGGCGTGGACACGTGGCGGAGCCTGATCTGCGGGCTAGTAGGCGTGGACACGTGGCGGAGCCTGATCAGCGGGGCTGGCGTGCGTCGTGGGAGCATCAGTGCGTCGTGGGAGCATCAGTGCGTCGTGGGAGCATCAGTGCGTCGTGGGAGCATCAGTGCGTCGTAGGAGCATCAGTGCGTCGTGGGAGCATCAGTGCGTCGTGGGAGCATCAGTGCGTCGTGGGAGCATCAGTGCGTCGTGGGAGCATCAGTGCGTCGTGGGAGCATCAGTGCGTCGTGGGAGCATCAGAGCGTCGTAGGAGCATCAGGAGCGACGAGGGAGCATTGTAAGAGTTCACCGTGAGAGGACATTTGGAGGTGACTATGAACTGCCTTGTTTATTGCATTGCTTACGCACTAAATGTATGAATATGTATTGGTAGAGGGGAGGTAGGGATTTATAGTGTGATATAAACTGTGACAATCTTTACCATGTCTTGTTAATCATTTCCGCCGATACCATCTGCAGTCAACCTTTTGTTTTTTTTAACACGTGTTATCGCCGTGGGAGATTTGTCCCTAGCAAGTCGTAACATATATGGTGGAGAATCCGGGTAATTTCTAGTGTTTTTTGTTGACTGTTGGCATTGGCGGAGGTGATATTGATTTGTGACCCGGTTACTTTGATATATTAGCATTTGTATTTACTGTGATGGCGGATAAGTTGGATATTGCTGGGATGGGTCTTCAAGACCAGGAATTTGGTTCTGAGGATGGGGCAGGGACCCCATCGGATGAATTTCCTTATGATAACTCTGGGTCTCTAGAGTTAAGAAAACTAGAGATAGAGAGGGAGATATTCTCTATGCAAAATGACCGAACAGGATAAGCGGTACGAGCAGGAGGTTCGGTTGAGAGAGCAGGCATTCGAGAGGGAAAAGGAAATGAAGGCCATTGATATGGACCGAGAGATCAGATTACTAGTAGTAAAACGTGAAGCACTGGAACTAGAAAGAGAAACGTCGGAGTTGAGGGGGCGTCCTAACGTAGAAGGTGTAAGGCGAGAGTCTGGTTTCAGTGTGAATAGTGCTGTACATTTCGTGCCAAAGTTAAACGAGAATCAAATTGATCAATACTTTCAGGGTTTTGAAAAGGTGGCTAATTCATTACATTGGCCGGAGGCGTCTTGGGCTGTGTTACTTCAGACTCAGTTGAAGGGTAAAGCTATGGAAGTCTATGCCAGTCTTAATGTGGACGACTCGAATAATTATAGCTTTCTCAAGCGTAAACTACTCGAAGCTTATGAGATGGTCCCTGAAGCTTACAGGCAGAAATTTAGATCGAGCAGAAAGGATGGAAGGGAATCATACATGGAATTTGCCAGAAGGCAGGAAACTCTCAGTAACACCCAGCAAGACATGTTTTTCTGTAATTAAAAATTTTAAGTCAAAGTCGAACCCAGGCTGCAGGACTGTGATGATCTTTTGCCAAAATTCGTTTACATGCTTACAGCGCCAGAACAAATGCTCGATGGTTTCTATGTGAGAACTGCAAAAATAACACAAGTCGCATTCAGCTAAACCACACATTTTCAGGTACTTATTTGTAGGTAAAATACGTTGCAAAAATCGATACTGGAAACTTCTAGCCCTTGTTTCATTAGTTACTCTATAAGGTAGTAGGTAGATATTTTTCCAAGACAAGTTATCTATTGTCTCGTGGAGGGTTTCTTCCCACTTATTTCTTCTCCCTTGATTTAAGTAGACTTTCGTTGCTAACTTCCAATATGCATAGTTACAGCAACGTTGCGAATCCATCAGTTCTGCCACACATATATCTAAGTTTCTATCAGTTGGCACTGTTGGGTAACAAGAACGTTTATACCAATGACTGATAACCTGTTGCTTGAGGCACTGATAATCCAAAAAGTTTAAATTCATATTATACCTCATATTGAAACTCTCTTGTGTCAGCGGTTCCCCCTGATCACCAAACAAATCCATTACTAGAGTACAGTTACTGGCAACAAGATGATTCTTAAAAGCTATAATATTACTATGTCTAAGATACTGTGAATTCCAAAAGGTATACTTCATTTCGTTACCATGCAAGTAGTCTTGTCGTATATACTTTCCCCAGTCACTTATGATTTCTTTCCAAAAGCTGCTGGATATTTTTTTAGACAATGCGATTAAAGACTTCGGATCTAACTGCCATAACAAAATGCTGTTCTTTTCACCTAAAACATGTTTTGCAACACTCTGCCAGTTTCCGACCGATGTTTCCAGTCGCTTTATCCACGATAAACGGAGTGCTTTGATAAAAAGGTCAAGACATGTTAATTGAATACCCCCATCCGAATACTTCTGTGCAAGTTGCATCCTCGATATCTTAGAGCGTTTCCCATCCCACATAAAATTATCTATCTCCCTTTGCATCCGCGTAATTAATGCATCTTGCGATGGGAGTATGGAAAATATATGTATAATTTTAGGAATTACCAACGTTTTGATGACCGTAGCCTTTCCGATTAAGGATAAACTTTTTGATTTATAAAGACGCAAGGTTTTTTTCATATCCCCTAGCTTGCCCTCTATGCTTTTTTCTAACATATGCTCCATGTTTACATCAAATTCTATACCCAATAGTCTAAAGGAAGTTACCCATTTAATTGGGTATTTTGTACCAATCGGCTCTAGTGAAAGGTTTTTACTACCCAGCCAAACTGCTTGGGTCTTTTCCATGTTAATTCGCAAGCCGGAACACAAGTAAAATAGTCTAAACGTTTTTAAAGCTTCCGTTAGCGAGCTTTCATCATCCTTCATTAATAAAAATGTGTCGTCAGCATATTGCCCGAGTAGAACTGTGGTTTCACCTATTTCAATACCCTCTATGAATTTGTTTTTTCTTAACTCCTCAGCAAGCGGTTCAACTGCGAGAATAAAAATATACGGTGATAAGGGGTCTCCTTGTCTACATCCTCTACCTAACTTGAAAAATTGAGAAAAATGACCATTATTAATCACGCAGCTCTCCGCGTCCGTGTACAGAAGCTTAAAATATTGTATAAATCGTTCACCGAAATTATATACTTCAAGTGTTTTGGATATGTACTCCCAACCTATCGTATCAAAAGCTTTTTTGAAGTCGACCATAAGCAACACTCCTGCCTTATTGGTGTGATCAAGATGTTCCATTACGTCATACACGAGCCGAGTATTTTCACCAATAAAACGCCCTTTGAGGAATCCTTTTTGGTCCGGGCTGATTATTTTCGGTAAAACCTGCTTGAGTCTGTTTGCCATTATACCGGACAATACCTTATAGTCACAATTTAACAGGGAAATTGGGCGCCAATTTTTGAACAGATCTCCAGGCTTTCCGGGTTTAGGCAAGCATGTTATAACCCCTTGTCTTTGAGTAACCGATAACCTTTTGTCGTTGATTCCGTGCTGTAGGCTTCTATGTAGGAAGTGGCCTATATCTTTCCAGAAAAATTTATAAAATTCACACGGAAATCCGTCTGAGTCCGGCGACTTTCCATTTTGCATCTTTAAAACTATTTCTTTAACTTCTGATATTGTAATTTCTGAATCACATACATCTCTACCCACTTCACTTATTTTACATATGTTCTCATTTCTCAGGAAGCGGGCCGTAGCCTCGTCACTACGTAGCGGGTTAACATTATATAGAGTTTTGTAAAATTGCCGTTGTTCCTTCAGCATATCTCTCGCTGATGTCACTGATTGGCCCTCTATATTTAACTTAGTTATTAGTTTGCTTACAAAATTACGCTTCTCTAAGTTACAGAAAAACTTACTGGGTTTCTCGCCCTCCTCGTACACCTTTATCTTGGCTCTCATAGCGGCACCTCTTACCTTTATATATCTAAGGGCACACAGTTCACACTTCTTGTTCTCTAACATTTCGACGTTGACTCGCCTATCCCTAAGATCGTCCTCTTCTTCTAATTTCTTTATTTCGATTTCCAGACACTTTTCTTTCTCGAATAAAAGTTTCTTTTTATAGGAAGAATAAGATATGCTTTTCTGTCTAATTTCTAATTTTAACATGTCTAAAAAACTTGCGTCGTTGATTGATAGTTTTACATTGTGGTCTTCTAAATTTTCCCCGGGTAAGGCGTACGACTGCAACACCTGGTGTATGACGCCCTTAGCAGTCTGAATATAGTCATCGTCACTTAGCAGGGATACATTGAATTTCCAAAAACCCTTCCCTCTTTCTTCGCCAAAGGTCGATACTGAAAAGGTTATTAGGGCGTGGTCAGATTTATATATGTCTGTTTTATCCATTTCAGCTAGTAAATCCTGACTGGCCAAAAAGAAGTCTAATCTGGCATACTTATGTGGTTTGCTCGAACTTTTCCATGAAAATCTCTTAGTGTCAGGGTATTGCGTTCTCCATTGATCCGCAATTTCTAACTCTTCACACATCTGGGCTACCCTTTTGGATGCCTTTAAATTATTTTGCCTGATGTAGCCACGTGTATCCTTAGTAAAATCTTGTACTAAATTCCAATCACCAGCTATTACAACGGATGTGTTCTGAAATTCGCTTACAATCGTTGAAATACCTTCAAAAAAGTCAGGGTTATCCACGTTTGGCCCATAAATAGATATAATTGTTATCGATCGTTCGTTTAGAGACAAGCTAATTGCAACGTAATTTCCTTCCGGGTCCAGTTGCACTCTTTCAACTTTACACTCAAAATTATCATTAAAAAATATAGCGGTACCTCTAGCGTTTACTCCTATATGCACTTATGTAGGCAGTAGAACCCCAGTCTCTTTCAAAGACTTCCACATTTTCTGTGCTGCAGTGTATGTCTTGTACACAGTAGATGGCATATTTTTTTTCTTTCAACCAGCTAAATACATCCCTTCGCTTATTTTTGTCTGCCAGGCCTCTCACATTAAAACTTGCTATATTCAAATTGTTCATGTTTAATTAATTGTATAACACTTCCGTCTACTATTATCCGCGACAAAACCATTCGGCAATCAACCTTATATGAATCTGATTGTAGCCGTACCAATGTATTAGCATTCGCCAGTTTCCCTTTAACGATAACCACCAACGAGTAGATCTTAGCTACGCTGGACCGTTGCTGACATCCACTCATGGTCATGCTCGTGAAATGTACCAGACGGGGACCCGTGCCTGGTGTCTCGTAGTTACGCTACTTTTGGGTACACATGGCCGGTTAAAACAGACCGAACGAACACCCAGAGCTATTTGACGATAAACACAAAAAACAATGACCATTTAAGCCACTTGGCTGAATCTGGTGACGTTTCTAGTGAGAGTCCCAATTGGTTCTGTACCAATTGTTTATACACCAATTGTTCATTTCACAAATTGTTCATACACCACTTGCTGCCAGAGCCTCGATTGCTGAATCCACAGCCTGCTCGATCAGGCAGGAAACTCTATGTGAGCGATGGTGGCAGTCAAGGAGAGTCAAAACCTTAGAAGAGTTACAACAGGTAATCTTGCTTGAGCAGTTCTTAGATTCGTTGCCAGCCGCTGTGCGCGTGTATATAGCTGACAAGACTGTGTCTTCGTTGAGAGAAGCTGCAATGTTAGCTGATGAGTATGAGTTAATCCAGAAATCTGTAAACTTCCCCCGCCGCAAGCAATATCAGAGTCCAGTATATGATGCAACTAGTGCACGTCGTTCTGACAGGGATAGCTCACAAAGGGACAATCAGCAACTCGTTAAACAGCCTAGCAGGAGCGATCCTTATCCGAGTGATAGCAGAGTGTGCTATCATTGTTCACAACGCGGTCACTTTAAACGAGATTGTCCTAGGTTAAAGAACAATAGGTTGGTCCAGTCGCGCTGGTAACTACTCAACGCAGTGAGTGCCGACCAGTGGAGTTGAGCTGCGACCCGTTGAGTCATAAAACTGTTGACAAAAGCGTGTCGGCACCGACTAATTGTGATGTCTCTGCAAAATTTGCTCGGTTTACTGAAGCAGCCGAAATATCCGCGTGTGAGCATGTAGAGAGCCCAGTTCAGGTCAAGGTATTCAGAGACACAGGTGCAGCCTGTTCATTGCTCTTGGCAGGAAGTGTGCCAGATAAACTGTTGAGTCTAACCAATGAGAAGGTGTTGATACGCGGTGTCACTGGAGAGTGGACTTCAGTCCCATTAGTGAGTGTGCACTTGAAATGCAGTCACCATGTGGGTACGGCTAAAGTCGGATTGGTGCCTAACATTCCTATTAATGGTATAGACTTGCTGTTGGGAAATGATTTGGCGGGTGATCGTGTAATTGTAACACCCGATTGTCATTGATTGCCCAAAAGAGGAGTCTGGGACAGAGGATATTGGGTGCCGCTTTCCTGGTGTTTTCCCAGGTTGTGTGACGACAAGGGCGGCTGAGCGCGAGGCCAAAGAGGCTCTGTTAACAGGTCAAAAGCAGTTAGAGCATTCAGGACAGGAGGATCCGTTTGCTTTGAGGGGTACCTTCTTTGTGGATATAGATCAGGATGTCAAGGTGGAAAATGAGAGCATGACTTGGAGAGGGGCGAATCTTGCTAAGTGTCAGAGTGAGGATGAGACATTGAAGCATTTGATGGGAATCGCTGTGGGTGAGAATGAGGCTGAGCAGCAGTCGAGTTGTTTTCTCTTTCGAAAAGATATACTTATGCGGAAATGGCGACCGCTTGATGTTCCTGTTGATGAAGATTGCCACGTGAAATTTCAAATCGTAGTGCCTAGGGTGTATGGACAAGAAATTATTTCCCTGGCGCATGAAGGTCCGCTTGGAGGTCATCTAGGGGTCAAGAAAACCAAGGCACGCATATCACAGGATTTCTACTGGCTTGGCTTACATAAGGATGTCAGTCAATTTTGTTCTACTTGCCATGTCTGTCAGAGAATTGGTAAATCCAATCAGTCGATCCCGAAAGCCGCGTTGCATCCTATTCCGGTAATTGGTGAGCCATTTTCTAGGGTATTGATAGATGTGGTGGGTCCTCTTCCTAGGAGCAAGAAAGGTTTCCGATTCTTGCTTACGATAATGGATGCAGCTACAAGGTTCCCTGAGGCTATTCCCCTCAGAGAAATTTCAGCCAAAACTGTCGCACAGGCATTAATTTCGTTCTTCAGCAAATTTGGTTTGCCAATGGAAATTCAGAGTGATCGGGGATCGAATTTTATGTCCTCATTGTTCAAAGCTCTCACCAAGGAGTTGGGTATTAGTCACTTGAAATCTTCAGCTTATCATCCCGAAAGCCAAGGAGCTTTGGAACGGTATCACCAGACTCTTAAGAAGATGTTGGCCAAATATTGCTGTGAAAACGGGGAGGATTGGGAAAAGGGAGTTCCGTTAGTATTGTTTACTTCACGGCAGGTACCAGTCGAATCTCTCGGATTTTCGCCTTTTGATTTGATTTTTGGTCATAACCCGCGCGGACCACTTCAACTTGTCAGAGAAAGTTGGCTTGGAGAAGTGAGTTCACAAAAACTGCCAACGTATGTATCAAAGTTCAAAGAGAAACTGAAGCAGGCTAAGTTTTTCGCGAGTGAGAATTTGAAGCAAGCTCGGGGAGTGATGAAAACTAACTTTGACCGTACTGGAGTAGGAGGAGTGTTATTGCAGGAGAATGTGGATGGTCTTAAATTACCAGTGGCTTACTTCTCACGGAAACTAAATCCAGCTCAATTAAATTACTCCACGATTGAGAAAGAATTGTTAGCATTGTTGTTGACTTTGCAACACTTTGAATTGTATCTGAGCAATCAGCCAGACCATAACCCGTTGGTCTTTTTATCCAAGTTGAAGAATGCGAAGAGGCGCTTAGTGCGATGGGCGTTATATCTGCAGCAATATGATTTAGATATCAAACATATTGCAGGTAAATTGAATGTTTTCGCGGATGCTTTGTCTAGATTGTAAACGTAGTGGTTCGTCAAGTGATCCATGACTTATGGCGTATGTATGAACTTGTGTTTGATCTCGATGTGTAATTTTTGGGCTCGATCGTAAGGTATTCAGTTTCGCTGTGAAAATAATCGCCGATTATTTTTGTTTTAAGGGGGCGGGATTGTTAGGAAATGGAGTAAGAACAGGTGTATGCGTGTGGGGGATACGGCGAGTGAATGAGTGAGTGAATACTATGGCCTGAGCGAGTACTACGGGATGAGTGAATGTTGGTGATTTTGTGAGTATTCCGAGGGAGTGGGGAGTCACACGTGACATTGGATAGGAGCTTTTGGGAGACGCATGGGGAGTGGTCTCTGGTATAGTATAAATAACAGAGCCCACAGGACACAGGCACGACACAAGACTCAGGACCAGCACCAGGAGAAGATGGACGGCGGAGAACATAGCTGGTGACAGCGGGGTCGGGGCCGATCTCCGGGCTTTACGTGTTGAAGCGTGGCTGCGTGGTTGGAGTGGTTGTGGGCGTCGTCGTGGTTGCTGGAGGCACGACACAAGACTCAGGGCCAGCACCAGGAGGAGATGGACGGCGGAGGACATAGCTGGTGACAGCGGGGTCAGGGCCGATCTCCGGGCTTTATGTGTTGAAGCGTGGCTGCGTGGTTGGAGTGGTTGTGGGCGTCGTCGTGGTGGCTGGAGACAGGCCTTAGGAGCCTGGTCTGCGGGCTGGTAGGCGTGGACACGTGGCGGAGCCTGGTTTGCGGGCTGGTAGGCGTGGACACGTGGCGGAGCCTGATCGGCGGGCTGGTAGGCGTGGACACGTGGCGGAGCCTGATCAGCGGGGCTGGTGTGCGTCGTCGGAGCATCAGTGCGTCGTAGGAGCATCAGTGCGTCGTAGGAGCATCAGTGCGTCGTGGGAGCATCAGTGCGTCGTGGGAGCATCAGTGCGTCGTGGGAGCATCAGAGCGTCGTAGGAGCATCAGGAGCGACGAGGGAGCATTATAAGAGTTCACTGTGAGAGGAAATTTGGAGGTGACTATGAACTGACTTGTTTATTGCATTGCTTACGCACTAAATGTATGAATCGGTATTGGTAGAGGGGAGGTAGGGATTTATAGTGTGATATAAACTGTGACAATCTTTACCATGTCTTGTTAATCATTTCCGCCGATACCATCTGCAGTCAACCTTTTGTTTTTTTTAACACGTGTTATCGCCGTGGGGGATTTGTCCCTAGCAAGTCGTAACAGATATTATGATGAAATATTACTATATGATATTTCTGCGTGAGGCAAATGTCCATATCTATCGAGGGCACTGTGGTGCATTGCCCTAGAAGTGTGTTATTCGCACCTGTCCACGGCAGTCCCCTGCGCTGCCCCAGGCATGTTTTGTCCGCACCTATCGAGAGCAGTCCCCTGCACTGCCCCAGGCATGTGTTGTCCGCACCTGTCCACGGCAGTCCCCTGCACTGCCCCAGGCATGTGTTGTCCGCACCTATCGAGAGCAGTCCCCTGCACTGCCCCAGGCATGTGTTGTCCGCACCTGTCCACGGCAGTCCCCTGCACTGCCCCGGGCATGTGTTGTCCGCACCTATCGAGAGCAGTCCCCTGCACTGCCCCAGGCATGTGTTGTCCGCACCTGTCCACGGCAGTCCCCTGCACTGCCCCAGGCATGTGTTGTCCGCACCTATCGAGAGCAGTCCCCTGCACTGCCCCAGGCATGTGTTGTCCGCACCTGTCCACGGCAGTCCCCTGCACTGCCCCAGGCATGTGTTGTCCGCACCTATCGAGAGCAGTCCCCTGCATTGCCCAAAACTTGTGTAGTCCTCACCTGTCTAGGGCACTGGTATGCAATTCGCCTAACACGCGTTGCCCACAGCTGTCACGGGCAGTGTACTGCACTGCCCAAGACATGTTTTGTCCGCGTCCGCTTTGCTGACACCTGCAGTTCCGGGGCTTTTTATCACAAAGGTTAAAGGTGGAAAGTTATCAAAGGAAGCGGCGTGTTACGAAGATCACAAAGAGCTTCGCATGTCGCCTGTACAAAGGCGGCGCCCGGTATAGGACTTTTTACTTATGCATGGAAGAAATCCGGCTGCTCCAGGTAGAAGGGGAGGAAGTTGGGCTAAGTGAGGGGATGTTTGTTCCTTTGTGCTCGTTGGGGTAGTTTGGCGGATGCTTCGGAGACGGCATCCTGTACTTAGGTTTGTATTAATACAGGAGTGCACCAGAGGTTGCATTGCTGACAGAAAATTCATAATTTATCTTAATATATGGGTACCACAGTTTGTATTGTTAGAAGTTCAGGCTATGTATGTAACAACAGAAATGTCATGGTTTAGCTTTATAAAGACACAGACAGGACTTGCATTGGTTAAGACATGAATTTTACGGTTCAAGGTATGCACACAGATTGATCTTTATAGCAGGGACTTGTCTTGCAATTAGAGAATTCAGGCTTGTCTTAAGAAAGGGATGCCGCCGTTTCTATTGATAACATGCTGTGTATTGATAACATAGATGTCAGTATTTAGTTTGATAAGCCCCATTCTTTTTAACTTTTGCCTGAACAAATTCATAGAATGTTGCAAACCGAAGGATTTCCCTGGGATTCAGATAAGCCATGAATTTTATTAAATCTGTAAATAACAAATGTGGTGGGTTAGAACCTAAGATCCAATTCGAATTATTTGATAAAATGGTATTGCCGATTCTCACATATGGAGCAGAGATTTGGGGATATAGGGTGAAGGACGGTATAGAGAGTGTCCAAGTGAAATATTGCAAATGGATATTAAAACTACCTGCATCGACATCAAATGCAGCTGTTATGGGAGAAGTTGGAACGTACCCAATCCAAGTAATGTGTGTTATGAAGATGCTAAAGTTCTGGATGAAGCTCGTCAGGAATGAGGACCAGTACCTCCTGAGAGAAACATATACTATGCTATTTGAATTAGATTATAGGGGGAGGCGCACATGGGCCACTGAAGTGAAAATAATATTGTTAGAGCTCGGATTTGAAGAAGCCTGGATGCATCAGCAAATAGGAGATGAGGATCTATTTTTAAAAACAACTAAGGGTGAATTGATGTATAGAGCACATACAAATTGGCTCAACTGCTTAGAAGAAAATAACCGACTCGACACATATAGAAAGTATAAAAGAATCTTGACAACAGAACCGTATATATTTGCTATTAAGGAAAGCTATCTTCGAAAACTCTTGGCCCAATTTCGATGTTCCACACACCCACTAAACATAGAGAAAGGCAGACATTTAGGAATCCATAGGTAAGAAAGACTGTGTATGTATTGTAAAAATAATGGTGAAAGTGTTATAGAAGATGAGATACACCTAATCTGTTTTTGCCCTTTGTATCAAGCGTCACCAAAAAAATACCTACCTGAAGTCACAGACCAGAAGCAGAACTTGAGTTGGGAATTTACCTTGTTGATGATGTCAATAGATACCCCCACCCTATATAACATCGTGATATTTCTTCGCGATGCGTACAAATTAAGGGAAAAACTGATTCAAAATGCTACCTTATTTACTTGATGTTATTTGTATATATACATATATTTGTACTTTGAGGCTGTGAGCCTACAGTGCACAATAAACTGATTATTATTATTATATTAGTTTGATAAAGAGTCTGGCAGCAATTGTATTGGTAAAGGGAAGTTCTGGGCTTGTATAGTTAAAGATGTTGATGTCTATCACAGGGATTTCAGGTATAGTAGGGATAAAATGATGCAGCAGAGCTTGTGTTGATACATGGATAAAAGGGTTTGTAACGACAAAGGGGTGTAGGGGCTAAATGTATTGATGCACGGATGTCAGGGTTTGTATTAATGACAGTGATTTCAGAGTTTGTTTTGCTGAATGGATGTTTAAGTTTTGCATTGACACAGGAATACCAGGGTTCGTATTGATAAAGGGTTGCCAGGACTTGTATAGATAAAGGGATATCCAGGGTGTCTTTGATAATTGGAGAGTGGGTATTTATGAAACGGTGTCACGGTTTCTATTGGTGACGAGAATTTCAGGGTTTCTATTGATGACAAGGATTTCATCCGGCGTTCATTATGTAATGTTACTCGACACATATGAACTGGACATGGTCGGGTTTCCAGATCACTACGTGCGAAGTGACCGTAATGATGAGCTGTACACAAAAGCTGCCTGAGATGACTGTGGCGGTCGACTGACTGAGGTGAGCCTGATGACGGCAGATTGACGAAGTGAATGTAGAAGTAGACTGTCTACTCCCCGCCAGCCATCGCACCACTGTCCTCTGAACACAAACACGTTCTTTTCACCCCTCACCACTACCACAACCGGCGCCAGCAATCACGACCCCAATCCCCACCATTGTCCACCTGTTGTTGTTTTGACAAGCTAATGAGCGTGTCTCTTGTCTCTTTTTAAATGTATATTTTTGCTTGTGATCTAGGTCGACAATTCCGCCAAGGGGACCACTGGTGGCGCCCCTCACGACGACCTTCTTACATATAATAAGGAACCTAACCAGGTTGGCACTTTTATTTGATGAACTGTGCCATAATCTCGCTGGTATCGCTATTAAGTAAATTATCCGGTAATTTACAACCAAATGTAATCGGTATAAGCTTGAATTGGAAATGCCTTTTGTTGAGCAAGTCTGCACGGAGCAATTGATTGGGGCTTAGCATTCAATTATGCGCGTCTGACAAAGGAATACCATATTTCACCTTGGGAAGGAAATGGGCAATAGACTTACTGGTTAATCTGCCAGTGCCCTGTCCGCGCGTCCTTTTTTCGCAGAAAATGCGTTGTTATGTTGCTAATTTTATTTAATGCCTTTCATTTATGATCTACTTTCAATGAAATCAAGGAGAGTACGGAATATACTTAATGGTGAATCGGCAAATCCTTGATATTTTCCTAGTTTTATTGCATGCCTTTTATTTGAGGTATGTGTTACCATCAAAGCTTACACAATTTAGGGCAATCTAGGTATTTTATGATGAATAACTTTGGCAATAACCGATTGGCTTTTATCTCCATCAAAATTATGGGGCACTAATACAGGACATTTTAGTTTACAGCAGCAATGATCGCTTCATATTGGTTGTCAGAGCATACGGCGTCACTGCCGCCCTGCAAAATGCTCAGCAGGGGGAAACAATTCAAGAATATTTAAGAGAATCAAGATGCAGATGGAATGCCAGCATCAAGTTGGGTTTCACCTGAACCGTTTCTGTTGAGGACGTAAAGCTGTGTTTCAATAGTAGTTAATCGTGTTTTTATCTCCAAACCTGCAGAGACACTCATTAGTCACATTTAACAAAAATGATGACCTTGCTATTAGCTTCTGCTCGGCAATTCAAGCTATGTCGATCGCAATGTGTCGTGCAGTGACGGGGAGTCAGGTCGGTGTGTAAAATAGGCACCCTACACTGATGTTATTTAACGTTTTACGCAAGGATGATCTTGAGTATCGGGCGTTAAATCGGGTTAGCTTGTCCCACATACACAGGCGGAGGGAGGGGCCGACACAGAAGGGCTGGGGCTGAGGTGATGGATACCCATCCCTGAATCTGTCATCACGGCTAGACGAGTCGGCCCGTACGGGGAGGGTGGGTTAATATGTGCAAGGCGATTATGTTTCCAGACCCAGCACCGCCCCTCCTTCCAGCCTCCCACAGCGACAAATCCAAGGTGGGTTGCATTTACCCCTGATGAGCCGCGACAGAGCGATGTATCATCAGCCGTCGTGGAGAGGAGACAGTTAAATAAAACGGCCACCCAGGCGGTCCGATGACGGGGGCTCGACCCAGAGGCAGCAACCTCCTACTCCCGGCCATGTCCCGAGCCCCAACCCCGCCCCAGCTACTCCCTCCAACCCTGCCTCTGTCCATGTCCTTGCCTAAACCCCAAACTCGTTCCAGGCCCCTGCCTCCGTAGCCCTGTTCATGTCAATGTCCTTGCCCTACCTCCTTCCTTCTATCCCTACCCCGTGCCATGCGCGTACTCTTCTTCTTCCATCACTAACCGTTCACAGCACACCCTCTGCACCCTCCTAGAATGCTCGGCAAGCCAGCCTGAACCATCTACCATCATGTTGTCCCATCCTCACCAGCTACCAAGTCTCCTACCATCCATAAGCGGATAAGCTCCGTGCGTCTGTCCCACCCACCACCCCGACCTACTTCCCCCCACCACCCTGTCAGCCACTACCGATACCTCAATCAGGTCTATTGACAGCGTGGCTCTTTTTGCCGGGGTCAGTACTTCTTCCTTGCAGTCCCTCTGCCTCACCCAGTGCCCATTGCCCACGCGACAGGCGGGTACAAGCATACTCCAAAGACCCCCCTACTTCTCTCTCTCCATCCAGTCCCTATCCTTTCCTTCTGCGGCCGCCACAAACATGGGCAGCTATAGGTTACCGAAGATGGTGGGATAAGGAAGCACGGAGGCCTACGGCAGAGGAGGGGGTGGACGGGTGATTTAGATGACCGTATGGATCAAATGGACATCCGCCAACGATAAAATGCGGATTCGCCGTGGGTGGAGTCAGGGTCCAACGTGGATATTGTATTCCTACGGGTGGATGTGATTTTCTCAATGGAATGTGCACATAAATCAGTATGATGTTTTCCCATAACCGTGTTTCTTTTTCTTTACAGTGGTATCAATACAAACATTATTGTTTAATTTCGTTACCTGATGATGACGTCATTTTTACGTTACTCAAACACCGAAAATGATAACCAGAATGCAGAGCTATTCACAGTGTGGTAATTTGAGCCAGGATGTGCGCAGACGTATGTTGATCCATAACGCATTCACATGAAATGGTCTTCAGGCTTGCAATAACTAAATAGCAATATGCTTCGAGATGGCGAGTCAATTTCAGTACCTGTTAAAAAAGGTCACATAAAACAAACACAACCAAAAAAAAACCATCGCTCTTCGCCTTAAACTGAAGACAAATCCGCCAGATGGCGTTATATGACAGATGCCCGAGTGCAGCGTCTCGATCCATCATGTTATTTTCTGGTTGTCGAGGCCTGGCGACTCCAGATAAAAGCGCCGTCGCGCCGAGGTGTGTTGTCCGGTCCAACTCACGTCCACCTGCAGCCACAAGAGGCCGGATTCGGATGATGAATGGCGGAAAACTTGGCGTCTCGCAGGTGTTTGGCGACTGGTTGGAGAAAACCCTTCACTGAGAATGATTGGATGAAGTCTTTTCTTCCTTGACGGAGTGTCTTACACCCTACTGAAGCCTGGGGTAGTGACTGCAAGAGGAAGGTTTCAAGAGCGGGCGGAATGTCCAGCCTTAGATACTGATTATGGTGGTGGCCCATGGGCAAATCTTTCTTATTCTGGTTCTACTGTGAAAAGAAAAGAAAATGTGTGTGCACATGCAAGCCAACTTGGGCTGAGAAATCTTCCAGGGCAACTAAATTAGGTTGAGTAAAATATTCCCCAGCCAAAGCTACAGGGTTGAACCCTATGACATGTAGCTCTCCATTACAGAACGCTCAGCATGAGAGCAATGGGGGCGTTCTGTTCCTACCAGGCGGCTGTCACATGTACCGAAATGACCCACCAGACATATAGTGCGCTTTGCACATTGTTATATTTTCATATTAAAACCAAAAATATGTCAACTCAGATATTATTGGGAGCATATACTCGATTGGCTACAACCTGATATAACATGGTGTCTAGATACAGCCGGTATGTTCCTCTCCCCCAACGCAGCCCTTCTCATGCTGCACAGACGGCTAGACCGAAGTAATCTGCAAAAAGAACTTTAATTGGGCGCAGAGGCAAAGCCCCACAGCAAATCTCACGGCCTGTAACAACAACATGCCCCAGCGTTCATCTAGCGATAATTAAGGTTCGCTAAGAGAGCGGGAGGGACGGATTTGGCTCTGTGGCTGGCAACTTGCTTCGTTTCGTTGGTTTCTTCGGGGATATTAATTCCAGTCAAGGCGAAGTTTCGACAGGCCGACCTCTGAGTGACGCGTCGAACAGCGCCACCTCTCGGCCTGACCGCCATGACCTTGAAGTCTCCGCACGGCATTCCACGTGGAAATGTAATGCCGATATGAAGCAAGAGTTTCTGTTTTTCATTACATTTTAGCATGCAATCTCCCACGGAGAGAATTGTCCATTTAGGGAAAAGTAACTTCTATATTTACCGGCTTTAAGTTTTAAAATTACGGTTCCTACAATAACGAACATGCGCTGAAGCGAACTCACTACACCTCGACGTGCGGAGCGCGTTGGACGGCTAAGGAAGTGAGGGAATACGGCATGGTCATGTAGTGTAACTCCTGACGTAACAAGGAATTTCGTTTCAGACGCGAGAAATTTTTATTTCAACATTTTTAATGCGGACACGTTATATCATCCCGGTATTAAGCCGGAACTCTAAACTTCGTATGGAGACATGGTTATCATCCATGTCTGAAAATTCTTCAGACAAAATGCTTAAGTATCAGTCATGGCGCAAACGTATGTTGCCATGTCACCAACATCTGTCATTGTCGGCAATTCCAATTGTGACAGAATACTTGATGTTTCGATGTGAAAAGTACGTTCTGCTGTTTGCTTTGACAATATAACCTCCCGGAGACGACGGTTTGGTCAGATCGTTGCCCCGGGATGTAAAACAAGGCTTGAACAGTTTGTTTGGCCATGTTACGAGGAATGATCAGCAATTTTAATGCAGTTGTAACTTGGATACATGTATGCTTCGCCGTTTCCAATCAAAATAACTGATGGCTTTCACAGTTCAGATAATCTGGCCTTATATCATAGATTCGATTCAAATCGTCTTCGCATAAAAAAAAACTCATTTTCTTCCAGGAGCGGGATTTGTATTCCTGAAATTGTCTATTGAGATGTAATTCTTCTGAACTAGCTACATTATTATCTGTCGCACGGATTGAGCCGCGGATACGAGCTCCATAAGCCACGTTACAGTTATTCTGAGTTAGACGAGTTAGACGAGATGCTGACAAATGTCTACCGTTACCAAGCATCTCTTTGTAAAACATCACATGGTACATACATCCTGATTAATCGGTCTTGTGGCGAAATCCATGACACATCCAGTGATGCCTTTGAGGAGTGGGTAATAAAAGTCAACCAGATCAGCATGCAGACAATTTCTCGTTCCAAGTAACTGCTTAATCCATTGAATTGGCAAAATGAAGGCAAATGTTCAACCGTTGGCTCTGAAAAGACAGAACAGGAAAAGCAGAGAATAAAAGAGCGAGAGGTGAGGAGACAATGGGTGTCAGGGGTAATTGGATGTACAGCTGTGATAAGTGAAGCAGACGGGGTGAGGCAGCCAGAGGGACAGAAGATGAAAAAGCGTGGGTGACAATAACGACGGAAGAATCAACATATAAAACCGAAAGTCAGAACGACAGTATCAAATTGACAGCAGGAAAGAAGGAAGCCCACCGAAGAGACAGGTTGAAGGCGAAATGGACAGGCATGTACAACACGTATTAATGCAGACGAGAGCAAAGAGCCCAAGAGATGACAAACGATTTCAGCCGTCTCATAGCAGATGTATTGTCAAAGGACGGACTGCCAACCAATAAGTGGCATCCAAGGGTGTGGCCTTGGTAGAGTAAGTTCTCAGAAACAAAAGTCCATTATGTCTTGGTTGCATGCTGCTGTCGTTACATGCTCTGGCCATCTGGTTATTAACCATGCCTTCCCATTGTACCAATGGTGGATTGATCTGTGTCGGGAAATTTAAAGAATTTTTTTTTATTAAGACAGTACGATGACAGATGGGTAGTGGGTAGGGATAAATTATGGGGTAGCTAACGTGATTTGCACCCCACCTCCACACCCCCCCCACCCCCGTGGCCCCCCACCCGCTCTATTTCATCAACTGATTTTAGCTCAAAATATTGGCGCATCAATAAAAAATACAACTTGGTTTAGCGATAGAATAGAATCTTTGAAGATAAATGCTTTACTCGCACAGATACATGTGGGCCATGTCAGGACAATGGGAAGGCTCAAGGAAGACAGGGTCGTATAAATTTAGTGGATTTTGGAATAAAGCCGTGTATGCGACTTGTTATTCGGGACAGCTCCCGGCATCCAATATGCTCCTTGCGAAGGTTCTTCCTCACATTTCATTGTACACATGACAATGGCGGTGATCGATTCTGGTGTCAGACGTTTAGACGCGACGCTTATTCTAAGCCGCTTGCTTTCGCCTTCATATAATCAACATTAAAAAATAAAGATCCAAATACCATATCAGCAAGATGTCTTTTTAGAAGTGATGGAGGCCGCGTGTCTCAGTATATTGCCACATACTATATTGAATCACATGAGCGATAGCCACGCCGCTCACAGACAACTCTTCATTGTATTTATAAATAGACGTTATGTCATCGCAGGGTGGAACCGTACATAGGCGCAGTAGGGGTCTCATGAATAATGATCAAGATCAATAGACAGGACATCGATGTGATGATTGTGGCAAGATCTGCCAGTTTCAGATTATTCTGCTTCCAGATTTCAGCTTTCCGCCTATGCAGTCATTAACATAGATGTCGCGTAATAATTAATCACAATTAATTAGCTGTGAATCCGTCGTCTGACGTAGACGGGCGGCCGCTATCCCACCACGGGGAACCGCCACAGCTGACACGGTCAGCGTGACGACCTGTATGCAAATGCTGTGGCAGGTTCGATCCTTGGTGACCGTCAGCTTGCGGCGAGTTTCAGTAACCCACATTGTCCCGATCAGTTTTGGAGCTCACTCTGTGGCCCGTATGTGTACACTCAGTTGATAAAACACATAAAATTCCCCGATAGAATCATGTCTCTTATATGAAGTAATTAGGCCAAATTTTCTAACTATATAGGCGGCAGGGACAGCTAATTAAGGCGGCAAAGCAGCCATCTATGAAATAGTCATCGGTCCTCAGACCATTTTGACCTGGTATGGATGTGATAGTGTTTGCTGTCCACCTCGGAGAATTAACCTAAGACATTTTGCCGAGGAAGGGCCGATCGGTTCTCATGCGTATTAAATTACTCTGGCACCGACACAATGGTGAACATCGGTGCCTTCCGGTATAGGTATCAGTAAATAAGTATCTCTATGTGTCATTTAGATTTAAATTGATTCAGTCTGAACCACTGCCTGAAAAGAAGTGTATTTATGGTTAAATAACAAGAAGAATAACATCAAACGATTTCGCTGAAATCTTTGAGATAGTCATGCTCTTTTAAAAGATGACGTATATTTGCGAAGTCACCTATGATTACATTAAAAACCATGAGGGGGTTATATTTGATAGCTTTATACCTCATCCATTGAGCGGCGTAACTGAACGGTGTAAGGAGAATATCATTTCATATCATAATATCAGGTTTCACATGAACTGAATAATGCAATACATCTGGAACACGAAAAATGAGGTAAACTGTGAATGCCTCCGCCAAAAACAGTTGTTTCATGGCATTGTTATTATTCCCTTAAACAAACGCCAAAACCACTGTCCAAGATAATCACACTCCCTTAATTCCAGGCGATCAAGTTGTGTATTTAAACAACATCTAAAACGGTTCATTCACTCCTGGACCAAAGTCTGTGTTGCTTTATTTAACTCTAAAAACTTGTTGAAAATGGAGAAAAAGTTTTTGATGTCACGAAAGAAAAGAAATCTCTGTCGGTAGCAGAGGGTGATGGCGTGGACAGCGAAGCGATTTTTACGCATGGTATGTTACCCCGACTTGGCAAAAAAGCAATAAAACTGGGTCCAGGACGAGTAATTGATTTCAATTAGAGTCACACGACTGGTCGCGCTACTGCTCTCTGGGAGGGCCGGCGCCGGCTGGCAATAGGTGGTTTTGCCGAGACCCCAACAGAGGGCGCCACTCGCGGGCAGTGCCATCGTATTGCGAGAGAGTTTTGTTTGGTGCTCAAGGTTCTATATGACTTACATTTAAGATGCATAAGGGTATGATACAGAATTGGGAAAATTGATACACGCTTTTTCTAGGGATCAACGAAAATTATATCCCCCACTTATTCAGGTCGCATGCAATCCTTGTGAACAAAAAAATGAAGATATATATAGACTGGAATGGAAGAATAGAAAAAATTCCATTGAAATAATGATACAACGCGCCCCTGTGTGGGGGGGGGGGTGGGCGTACTTAATACATTGTCGGTTTTGGGGGGGTTCCGCGCTAGAGCCCTTTTTTCACCGCCAAAATCAGCTCGGTCAGTTTTACAAACAAAATCCGCTCGGAAGGGGTATTATTTCGCGGCAACCCGCTCTATTAAAACGCACTTTTTCAGATCCCCCCCCCCTTGCCACCTCCCCCCCCCACCCCGCCGGATCACAAGTTTGAAAATATCTGCTGTGGTATCTTCTTAGGCATCAAGGCACCCGCAGAATCCCCCCAACCACATTCGTGGAATAGTTCCCGCCCACCCGGGATTTAATATGACATTTAAACAGCTCAAGATATTTCTGCACCATAATCTATCCATTGTCAAGATATAAGCGCTGTCTATGCAGGAGGAAGAGGACGCCCTTCTAGTAGGTTCTGAGTAGAATCCAATAACAAAGAATTCATTGATAAAATAATACACTGGTTATTGTGGACAAACATGAGGGGCTTCACATAGATTGGGCAAACCAGCCTACCACGTGAACATCGTCACGATACTGATACTCAGATTCTCCACTGGAATGCGGTTAGATAGGAATGGGTAAGAAGAGAAATAGGTAGAAACGAGCGGCTCATGTAATCTATTTGACAAACAGTTTCGAAACAGGCGACTGAGGCACTTGTACTGTATAAATGATGTTTCGTACGCTGTTGTTATTAGAGACCCCGTTTATGTGGGAAATTGGCTTGTGGATTGCCGAAAGCGAGTAATTCGACTATTACTAACATTTCTCAAGAGGCGCCCAAATGCAATCACATCGCTTTGCTACCTGCCCAATGGAGACAATAATCACCACTCTGGCCCCCCATTTTGACCTTCAGGCGCCGTTTGTTGACCTCCAATTAATATAAGTAAGCTATCATGTCCCGAATCAGCGTGACTTTCAGAAGCTTAAGCTGTGGCAACGCTCCTTATATGAGGTCGTTACCCGTTGCTAAGGAGGACGGGACCGACTGAGGTATTTGGAGACGGATGAGACGGGGCGGGAATAGGGGGCTTGGGGCGTGGGAAGGCGTTGGGGGGGGGGGGGGTGCACGGATGAGGAATGTGGGCACCGGATGCAGGGACCAGCACGGGGGACAGAGCTTTCTAAGGCGGATAGAGGATGGATGGCACGGCCTATTGCATAAGGCGACAAAAAGGCACCACGCCGACCACAGTGCAGTCTACTCATGTACGCCATTAATTACGTTTAGTACAAGCGAACCTATGGCTGAGCAACGAGCAGCAGTATCTATCTTCAAAGAATATTCCCAATGAGGACAACTATTTTGATCTGCGAGGATTATCGAAAAAAATTTCGCATTGGACTTATTACCAATTCTTACTAATTTCGTGGGCGTCATGCCGACTGAGCGACTGTCCGCCGTTACAAAGAATTTTGTCCGTGTACATTCTTTAACTTCATGGTTACCAGCCCTTGCATTCGTTATTGTTAATCTTATCTATCTAGGCCTTATTGTTTATCCTATCCATGCAATCAATTCTTTGCATCTACCTTCCTTTTCTTAACTTCACTTATAATAACCCGTATCAGTTGCACTTCTGCAATGAGACTCGCAACCCTGTGCAGATTGCGTGTTGGAATTGCACCGGCAGCATGCTGGCACTGACGTATCATTTGCTGTTGTTGCAGGTAATCTTTATGTACCGATGTATGCACTATTTATTGTTTCATCTTGCACATTTAGGATAGATTACTTGTCAGTGTATTGATAACGGGTAACAATTTTGCATATGTAATTAAAATATATCGGCACTGATGTCACATTTGCTAGTACATGTATTACAGAGTTAATAAACACCTCAGGTGACCACGTCACATAGGCAATATATGTGTTATTATTCGCCTGTCAAGTTGCCTATTGAAGATCTAAGTACTTGGGTCATATGTGGAGTTACATATGTCACACTGTTCTGTATTCGGTGTACTGTGTCCATGCGGACACTCTAGATAATAACGTGACCATTGTATATATGACAGCGATCATTGGACATATCCTTACGAGAAAAATGACTAAATACGTACTGCGGCTTGGGAACTACTCGCACTGAACGACAAGTGGAGCGTGTTATTCCCCGTATATTGAAACCTGTCACCGTCTATTAAGCTGTCTGGTCACGTCTTGGTGTCACCATGAATATTCTCCGCCCACCACGTAGTGGCCGCCTGGTCGAGACGTCGCTGTTCGCTCTCAAATATGATCTATGTCAAAGTTACCGGCGGCAAGGTGACGGGTTGTCGTTGTTGTCGCACCAGGTTGGGGCATTCGAGGACTTATCGACACACTCAATTGGTGCGCCGGGGGAGTTGTCGCTTTACCGACCTAACGTGCCTGGGGATTTGTGGCACCACTAGTTTTGACGCTGCCGGTGGATTTGTCGTTGCAAGCGGTATCAAGCTACAAAACAAACATGGCTGACGACACTAAGGTGAACATAGACGCTGACGAATGGTTTGTTCTTTGCGGGAGATGCGTCTTTATTTAGGAACATATAAACAGATGAACACAAGCTTCTGCTACCGACGTGATTTGTTCTTGTCATTAACGCAAAGTGATCAATCGCTTAATTCTGCGAAATAACAACAAAAGAAATTCTGGCAACTGGATTTTGGCAATTTCTTTATTCACAGACGACAACGGTCTACATATTGACTGACGTAAAGCTGCCGTAAAACAGTACTTGGTGAGATGTCGTAACAACAGCAGACCGTCCATTCTCAACCCCTGACATTTTCACGAGAACGCCTGAAGTTGCCTCACCTCTTTAAGAGTGGCGGTGAAATTAGTTCCCGGCAAATCAGCCTCTTCTGGACTTGGCTTGACTCTGTAATAAAGCTTCAGTACAACTCGACTGAGACACAACACGCAGACTCCAGCGCGTGACTAGAGCCACAAGCGCTCCAATAAGGTGAAATTACAGCTGGAGTCTCGACTTCATCGTCATTCGTTCCCGTTGAGTTCTCGTGACATGTCCAAAAACTCTGACTTCATCGCGTCTGCTCTCTTCGCCAGTCGCCATAGGCAAAAACATCTATTCCACTCGCTATGGTGGGAAACGCGGTGTGGACACTGCTGTGCATGGATACTGCGACCGGCTGGGATGTCTGGACCAGAATAAATCTCAGCCGATGTGAGGTTGATATTAGTGAAGTCTAGTTGCCAAGTTACAAATGGTTGAGACACTGCCGGAGGAGACAAGGAAGTCTCAATTACAATTTCCGCAACTTCGTCTGAGAGACTTGATTTATTATTGCAAACACAGACAAGAATGCATCTGGCGTTCACTCCCAAGACGTTATGTTTATTTACGGCAGTCACTCATTCATTCACTCAGGACGGTCATTGTTTCTCGACGGGGTGGAGGGGGGGGGGGCGAGGGGTGCAATATTTGTATATTGTAGGGATCTTCCCTTGTGCAGACAGTTGGTAAGCAGGCAGGACCACGGGTCTGAGGCATGTCTCATCTGACCCCATTTCATTGTCGCTGGAGGTTTCTTGGATCATTTTTGTCTTTTAAGCACAGTAAACATTTCATTTCGTTCACTGGGCATACACGTCCAAAGTGTGCTGACGACCATGAAACCCAAAAGTAAAAATGATTCATTCTACATTTAATGGTCGTAAAATTGCGTGATAATCAATTTCCCAGCAATTGACAATGTCTGGCCTCAATATTGAATTACCGACATAAAATTGTCGATAACAAGACGAACAGTAATGCAAATATATCAAAAAAGATTGACCACATCTCTCAAAGGCAGTGTCCTTGATTGCCCCAGATATGCCTTGTCTGCACCTGTCGAGGACAGTGTCCGCATCTTTCGAGGGTAGTGTCCTGCGCTGCCCCAGACATGTGTTGTCCGCACCTGGCGAGGGTAGTGCCCTGTACTGCCCCAGACATGTGTTGGCCACGCCTGTTGAGAGCAGTGTCCTGCACTGCCGCAGACATGTTTTGTCCGCGTCGTGTTTGCCAGATCTGTAATTATAATGCGTTGATCACAAACGCCGCATTAAAGGTGGAACGTTATCAAAGGAAGCCACGTATTACGTAGATGACAAAGAGATTCGCATATTGCCTGCACAAAGGCGGCACCCGGTAAGGTATAGGACTTCTTACTTATGCACTGAAAGGGGGAAAGCTGGCTGCCTCAGGTGGAACGGAAGGAAGTTGGATTAAGAGAGAAAATGTTTTTGTTCCTTTGTGCTCGCTGGAGTCCAGTGACGGATACTTCGGAGATGGCAAAATGTCCCAGGGGTTGTAGTAATACAGGGATGTACCAGGACTTTTCTTAACAGCAGGGAATTCAGGTTTTGTTTTAAGAAAGGGATACCACCGTTGCTATTGATAACAAGGATTTCAGCCTGTCTATGGAGTGATTTGGTTTGATAAAGAGTAGTAGTACTCTTGGCTTGTTTTGTTAAAGATGTTGATGTTGGTAACAGGGACTTCAGTGATAGTAGGGATGCAATGACGTACCAGAGCTTGTGTTGGTAAAGGGATAAAAGGGCTTGTAATGATAAATGATAAATGGGTGTAGGAGCTAAATGTATTGATACAAGGATGTCATGGTCTGTATTAATGATAGTTATTTTGTTGCTAGTTGGATGTTCAAGCCTTGTATTGATACAGAAATGCCAGGGTTTCTATTGATGAAGGCATGCCAGGACGTGCACCGAATAAAAAGGATATGCAGGGTGTGCTTTGATAAATAGAAGATGCGTATTCATCAAACGTTCCATACATAGATGGATCCCATTTGGTTTCTAATTACATTCTAGTATCTGCCCATATGGCGGTGAGCTGAGGCGTCTTCTCTGGTTCTGATCCGGTCAGGAATTTCAGTCTCGGTCTATGGCCAAACGACTGACAGTGAATTTTGCAGACGAATCACTTTTGGCAGACCTTTCGCGGCCTGACATGATACGTCTGTGTTGCGACGCGATAGTGTTTCCAGATTACTATTGCGAGGTGTCCGTAAAACGTATGATCAGTTGTACGCAAATGCTACTGAGGTGACTGTGATGGTAGATTGACAGAGGTGAGTTTAGTGAGTTTAGGGGTAAGCTGTCTATTCCCTACCAGCCATCGCACCACCTTCTATCTAACACAGACACTACCCTTTCACCATCTTGGCCACTACGACTACCATCCCCACCTTTGTCCGCCTGTCTTTGTCTTGTCAGGCTAATAAGCGTGTCTCTTGTCTTATTTCAAATGCCTCTTTTCACAAGTCACCTGCGGTTCCAGGGTCCTTGTGCGTATAGCTTGTAAATCTGAAGCAATCTGTTGGGCCTTTTCTCACTTTTCATTATAATTTCTCATTTTTGCAAAAGGGGAAGGACATAGTATGACCTCAGCAGTGAGGTGGGAGGTAAAGGGGGAGGGAGGCAAGATTAGTAAAGTAATAAGCAAGCAAGAGGAGAAAACAACAGATAAAAGTAAGATAAACAGAAACTAGGTGTTGGCAAAAGCACGAACAAGGTAAGAAAAAAGTAAGAACAAATGCAGAGCCACAGCCACGGCTGACACACCCTCATTTGCTGTCTCAAGCCGTGAAGACCTGAGCAGGAAACTTGGAATCATGGATAATTAACGTATCTGATTTGCATGAAATAACCACACGCACAAAACATGTGGTGTCGTCATGCGGCGTGTGAACTAGGTCAATAATTCTGCCAAGTGGGCCACTAGTGGCGCCCCTCACGGCGATTTTATGTAAAATAGGGAAGCCGTCTTGGGCTGCACGCGCAGTTGTATTTGATGAACTTTGCTATAATATCACTAAGTTGAATATTCTTTAATTCACAACCAAATATGATTAGGATGTATAAACTTTTTATGGAAATGCCTTTAAATTGAGCAAGTCTGCAAGGTGCAATTTATTTGGTTTTAGCATGCATTTACGCGCCCGTCTGACAAAGGAATATAGGATCTAGCCCTCAAGAAGAGAGTGGGTAATAGAAGTAATGCTAAATCTGCCAGTGCACTTTGCGTGTGTTTTTATGTAATGCCTTTCAGCTACGGTCTGTTGTTCGCATGACAACGAACGGAGCAGGGGATGGACTTAATGGTGAATCTGCCAGTTCGTGCTTCGCGCGTCTTTCTTCACGTAGAACACATCTTAGATATTTTGCTATTTTTATTTCATGGCTTTTATTTGTGGTCTGTGTTACAATCAAATCTTACAAAATTAGGGGCAATCTAAGGTTTTTATGATGATTAATTTTGGTAACAATGATCGATTTGTTTTTATTTCCATCACAACTATGTGGCGCTTATGACTTTACAGCAATAAAGATCGCTTCATATTGGTTGTCCGGAGATGCGGTGTTACCGTTTTTCTCCAGACAGGATCGAAAAGCTTTCGAGATTACTGGTTGGTTATATATTCAGGACGCATTAAGCACGGTTTGTCATATCGTGTCAATGGGACAAGGAAGGGTAACTGGAACCATGTCCCTGGTGGTAACCCACTACTTTTTAGGAAGAAAGACATGAAATCATGCGACTAGACAGACATAGCCACAGTGGGGAGCGAACCACCAACCCACATACCGTTAGGCTCTCAGGTGGCCGGAACACTCAAGGCAAGCGTTCTAACCCTCCGAGCTATTGGGCCGGCCCCGAACACACATTAATCACAGTTAATCAAACTGACGGCCTTGATATTAACTTCTGAATGCGCGGCAGTTGAGGCTACTTCGAATCCATCGTGTCATGGACAGGGTCTGATCTCCAAGTGCTTGGCCACTTCATATGTTGGATGATTTGTAATGTCGCATAGAAATAATGACACGATATCAAATACGATTTTTGTCCAAATGTTTCTTTTGATGGAATGGTCATACATTGAATTTGTAGTCTATGTAAAGTCGCCACATATCTGTGAATGTATATATACTATTTTGATCCGCCCGCAATGTGCCAATGCGTGAAAAAAGTATTCCCTTTTATTATTTGGGGCATTACAACTCAGGAGTGGAAATGCGTAGCCACAGAATAAAAATATGAACTAAGAGTTATTTTAGCGTGGCCCCAACTGTTTAACGGTCTACACATAGTGCGACCCTAATAATGGGCTGGGAGTGGCGTCGATGTGTGAAATGGGGGGCAGTAAAAAGTGGTGCGGCTTAACGTTTTAGGCAAGGATGCCCTTGAGTATCGGGCGTTACACCCGACCAGCTTGTCCCACACACAGAGGGGAAGGGATTGCCGTCACAGAAGGGCTGGGGTTGTGATATAGCGGGGTTCCAGCACAGCACGCTCACCGCGCTTAATCTACTCATCCCTGAATGTGTCACCACAGGTAGACGGGTCGTCGGCCCGTACGGGGAGGGACGGGTGGGTTAATATGCGCGAGACGTTTATGTTCGCAGACCCGGCACCACCCCTCCTCCAGCCTCTCTATCACAGCGCCACACCCAAGGTGGGTTGCTTTCACCCCTTATGAGCCGCGACAAAGCGATGTATCATCAGCCGTCGTGGAGAGGAGACAGTTAGATAAAGCGGCCACCCAGGCGGTCTGATGACGGGGGCTCAACCCTGAGGCAGCAATCCCCTACTGCCGCCCATTTACCCAGCACCAACCTTGCCCCAGCCCCCTCCCTCTAACCCGGCCTCTGTCCATGTCCTTGCCTAAACCCCAAACTCATTCCAGGCCCCTGCCCCCGTAGCCCTGTTCATTTCAATGTCCTTGCCCTACCTTCGTCCTCGTATTGCTACCCTTTGCCATGCACGTACTCTTCTCCTTCCATCACAAACCGTTCACGATACACCCTCTGCACCCCCTAGAATGCTCAGCAAGCCACCCTGAACCACCTGCCACCATGTTGCTTCATCCTCACCAGCTACCATTTTTCCTACCATCCATAAGCGGATAAGCTCCGTGCGTCTGTCCCACCCAGCACCCCGACCTACTTCCCCCCACCACCCTGTCAGCCACTACCGATACCTGAATCAGGTCTATTGACAGCGTGCCTCTTTTTGCCGGGGTCAGTACTTCTTCCTTGCAGTCCCTCTGCCTCACCAAGTGCCCATTGCCCACGCGACAGGCGGGTACAAGCATACTCCAAAGACTCCCTCTCCTTCTACCCCCTCCCCCACCGACCACCCCCCCCCTACTTCTCCTTACAGTCATTTACACAACCATTCTTTCCCTCTCTCCATCCGGTCCCTATCCTTTCCTTCTGCGGCCGCCACAAACATGGACAGCTAAAGGTTACCGAAGATGGTGGGATAAGGAAGCACAGAGACCTACGGCAGAGGACGGGGTGGAGGGGTGATTTAGATGACCGTATGGATCAAATGCACATCCGCCGACGATAAAATGCGGATTCGCCGTGGGTGGAGTCAGGGTCCAACGTAGATATTGTATTCCTACGGGTGGATGTGATTTTCTCAATGGAATGTGCACATAAATCAGTATGATGTTTTCCCATAACCATGTTTCTTTTTTAGTGGTATAAATACACAGATTATTGTTTAAATTCGTTACCTATGATGACGTCATTTTCACGTTACTCAAACACCGAAAATGATACCCAGAATGCAGAGCTATTCACAGTGTGGTAATTTGAGCCACGATGTACGCAGACGTATGTTGATCCATAACGGAGTCACATGAAATGGTCTTCAGGCTTGCAATAACTAAATAGCAATATGCTTCGAGATGGCGAGTAAATTTCAGTACCTGTTAAAAAAGTCACATAAAACAAACATACCCGGAAAAAACACATCGCTCTTCGCCTTACAACTAAAGACAAATCCGCCAGATGGCGTTATATGACGGGTGGCCGAGTGCAGTCGATCTATCATGTTATTTTCTGGTTGTCGAGGCCTGGTGACTCCACATAACAGTGCCGTCGCCCCGAGGTGTGTTGTCCGGTCCAACTCACGTCCACATGCAGCCACAAGAGGCCGGATTCGGATGATGAATGACGGAAAACTTGGCGTCTCGCAGGTGTTTGGCGACTGGTTGGAGAAAACCCTCCACTGAAAATGACTGGATGAAGTCTTTTCTTCCTTGACGGAGTGTCTTACTCCCTACTGAAGCCTGGGTTAGTGACTGCAAGAGGAAGGTTTCAAGAGCGGGCGGAATGTCCAGCCTTAGATACCTATTGTGGTGGTGGCCCATGGGCAAATCATTCTGATTCTGATGCTGCTGTGAAAAGAAAAGAAAAAGAAATATTCGGAGACAACTAAATTAGGTTGACTGAAATATGCCCCAGCCGGAGCCGGAGTGTTGCTCTCCATGACAGAACGCTCAGCATGACAGCCACGAGGGCGTTCTGCTCCTACCAGGCGGCTGTCACATGTACCGAAATTACCCACCAGACATATAGTGCGCTTTGCACATTGTTATATTTTCATATTACAACCAAAAATATGTCAACTCAGATATTGTTGGGAGATACAGATACAGATACAGCCGGTATGTTCCTCTCCCCCAACGCAGCACTTGTCATGCTGCACAGACGGCTAGACTGAAGTAATCTGCGAAAAGAACTTCAAGAGGCGCAGAGGCAAAGCCCCACAGCAAATCTCACGGCGTGTAACAAAAACATGCCACAGCGTTCATCTAGCAATAATTATGGTTCGCTAATAGAGAGAGGGAGGGACAGATTTGGCTCTGTGGCTGGCAACTTGCTTCGTTTTGTTGGTTTCTTGGGGGTATTAATTGCAATAAGGGAGAGGTTTCGACAGACCGACCTCTGAGTGTCGCGTTGAGCAGCGCCACCTCTTGGCCTGACCGCAATGACCTTGAAGTCTCCGCACGGCGTTCCACGTGGAAATGTGATGCCGATATGAAACGAGAGTTTCTTTTTTTCATTGCGTTGTAGCATGCAATCTCCCACGGAGAGAATTGTCCATTTAGGGTAAAGTAACTTCCATATTTATCGGCTTTAAGTTTTAAGATTGCGGTTCCTACCATCACCAACATGCTCTGAAGCGAACTCTTGATCACGAAAGTCACACTACACCGCAACGTGCGGAACGCATTGGACGGCTAAGGGGGTGAGAGGATACGGTGTGGTCATGTAACTCCTGACGTAACAAGGAATTCCAAATCACCGCGGCGAATATCAATTCAAACGCGAGAAATTTTTGTTTCAACATTTTCAATGCGCTGACATGTATTATCATCCCGGTATTAAGCCGGAACTCTAAACTTTATATGGAGACATGGTTATTATCCATGTCTGAAAGTTCTTCAGACAGAATTCTTAACTATCAGAGCCATGGCCCAAACGTATGTTGCCATGTCACCAACATCTGTCATTGTCGGCAATTCCAATTGTGACAGAATACTTGATGTTTCGATGTGAAAAGTACGTTTCTTCACATGTTTGCCTTGACAAATTAACCTCCCGGAGACTCGACGGTTTGGTCAGGTCGTTGCGCCCGGGATGTAGGGAGATCAGATTGAAGGTCGGCCATCATCTAGAGTGGGACCATGAGCCCTCAACGTGGGTCACCGGTACCTTAAACAGATAAAATATACACAAACTTGGTGTGCCTTTGTATGACGGGCGTGTCTCATTGCAAGGTCAAGGTCACACAATACACGTGGGTTGCTTCAAATAGACCACATTATTGACTGATAAACAATCGCGTTACAGGTTATGGACGAGAGACTAATGCAATATGGGCAACATCAGAGGAGACGACTGTAAAATAATCATCGGTGCTCAGACCATTTCTACCGGATATGAATGTGGGAGTGTTTCCTATCGACCCCCGATAGATTAACCCAAAACATTTTGCCGAGAAAGGGCCTGTATTTGAAAAGACTTACAAGCTGTGGATCAACTTAACAGTCAGGGAGATAGAGGATGCCAGTAGTGGTCTGGACGTCACGGAATGGAGAGATCATATCTCATTAATAAAAGCCGGGTCATTGGTATTGATGGGGTCGTAATTCATGCAGTGATGTTCTCTCTCTCTCTCTCGGTCGCTCTCTCTCTCTGTATATATATATATATATATTTACACGACGAGAGGCAATATATATCTATATTTATTGGTCTGAACTACTGTTGCCTCAAGGAATGGCGAGTGGAGCTCTTATGGCGGCCGGTATGGCTGAGACAGAGCTATTTGTAGTCACCTGCTAACAGGGCGCCCTCTAGCGGGCAGGCGCTACCCCTGTGACTGCTAAGATTGATACCCATCACGTTGCTCTAATGAGCATCCCAGTTAGGAACAGCGTCCCCTCCTCTTTGGGGACCGGGGCTTGGGTAGATAGGGTAGGGCCCCGCACAGTACCAGAGCCACGGTCACAGCTAGAATTCCCGGATAAATCGATGGAATTTGCTGAAGATAAACAAGGGGCGGCCACCCCGTAGGATATTGAGGTCCCGTATGTAATTTCCTTGTGATTAACAAGGTTTAGACGCCTGACCTGGAAGCTCCAGGGCCTGGATGGGCATTTCGCAAACGGTGTTCTTCAGATCCCGAGGACCCTGTGGTCTGATGCTCTGGGCTCAAGGAGGACTCTTTGTCTCCCGCCGCATGACTTGTTTCCCTTGTTGTTGTTTTTCGTGGTGGTGGTGTAGGCGGTGCTCTGCAACGTTGGTAACGTTCGCCTTGAGGATTAGTTTGTTATCGCCAATTATTATAGTTTTCAGCGATATATATACTTAATTTCTAAATTATGGTAGTTCGGCCGCTTTTGCCTAGATGGAGGCTAAATAGGGCCATCATACCTAATAGGGCATTTACATTCACGGGCATAGAAGTTATTGAAATAGTGGTGATGAAAATGGAAACCAATATCGTATTTGTTCCACAAAACCTTCAATCGGTTACCATGCGTATTAAATTAATCTGACACCGACACAATGATGAACATCGGTGCCCTCCGGTATAATTATCAGTGAATAAGTATCTTTTCTACTTGTCATTTAGATTAAAATCGATTCAGTCTAAACCACTGCCTGGAAAGAAGTTTATTTCTGGTTAAACAACACAAAGAACAACATCAAACAATTTCACTGAGCCATGCTCTTTTAAAGGACATTTGCTAAGTCCCTAATGATTACATTAAAAACCACGAGTAGGTTATATTTGATACCTTTATACTTCATCCGTTGAGCGGCTACAAACTGAGCAGTGTAAGAATAATATCAATTTTCACATGAACTGAACAATGCATTACATCTGGGACGCAAAAATGAGGTAAGCTGTGAATGTCTCACCGAATAAAGCCAGCTGTTTGATGGTATTGTTAGTGTTCCCTTAAACAAACACCGAAACCGCTGTCTTAGACAATAACACCCTATTGCTTCCAGGAGATTCTATCTAATCAAGTTGGAATGAGTCGTGTATTTAAACAACATTTAAAACAGTTCATTTATTCCCATACCACTTCGCTCTAAAGACCTGTGGAAAATGATGAGAATCCAAGCTTGTGATGTCTGGAAAGTAAAAAAAAACCTCTGTCGGGAGACGACGGTGATGGCGTCGATAACGAAGCGGTTTTTATGCTTGGTATGTTACCCCGACTTGGCAAACAAACAATAAAACTGGATCCAGGGACGGTAATTGAATTGAGTTAGAGTCACATGACTGCTCGGTGACCCTGGTGCCCTCTGCGATGGCCAGCGCCGGCCAGCGAGTCTGTCGAGGCCCCAACAGAGGGCACCACTCGTCGCGTCTTCCCCAATCTCAAAACAGTGGCAGCCAACTCGGCATATATCTCATCGTGCGGGGTAGTACCGTCGTATTACGAGTTTTATTTGGTGCTCGATGTTCCGTATGGCCTAAATTTAAGATGCAAAGTATGATACATAATTGGGAAAATTGATACATACTTTGATCTAGGGATCCACGACCATTGTTTCCCATACTTATTCACGTCGCATGCAATTCTTGTGAACGATATTGAGAATTTAAAATATATATATACTGGAACAATTCTATGGAAATAATTATACAACGCGCCCCTGGGGAGGGGCGGGGGCACTTAATACATTGACGATTTGGGGGGGAGGGGGGGTCCGCGGTAAAGCCCCCCCCCCCTTTTGTCACCACCAAAATCGGCGCGAAAGGGGTATTTTTTCGCGGCAACCCGCTCTATGAAAACACACATTTTCAGAGCCCCCCCCCCCCCCCACGCGCCGGGTCGCTAGTTTCAAAACATCCGCTGGAGTATCTTTTTCATCGCGAATATCCGCTTTCGTAGGCATCAAGGCACCCGCAGAATCCCCCCCCCACCCCACCACATTTGTAGAATAGTAACCCCCCCCCCCAGGGATTTAATATGACATTTAAACAGCTCAAATATTTCTGCACCATAATCTAACCATTGTCAAGGTATAAGCGCTGTCTATCGTTTTCTGAGTCTCACATATAGGGGGAAGGGGACGCCCTTCTATTAGTTCAATGTTGATTCCAGAAACCATGAGTTCATTGTTGTTCATTGATAAAAATAATGCCCTAGTTATTGTTAGTAAACATAATGGGCTTAAGATAGAATGGGAAAGAACAGCCGACCACGTGAACATCGTCACAATACTGATCCTCAGATTGTCCACTTGAATGCGGTTAAATAGGAATGGGTAAGAAAAGAAGTAGGCAGAAACGAACGGCTCAAGTAATCTATTTGACAAACAGTGTGGCGACTAAGGCACTTATTGTGTAAACGATGTTTCGTAGGCTGTTGTTCCTGGAGACCTCCTTCATGTGGGTGGGCAGTGGGGAGGAATGAGCCCGGCGGAGGGAGGGGAGCTATGGGCCGCCGCCGATAAAAATTGGCTTGCGGATTGCCGAAAGCGAGTAATTCGACTATTGCTAACATTTTACAGAAAGCACCCGAATGCAATCACATCGCTTTGCTGCCGACCCAATGGTGACATAAATCACCACGCTGGCCCCCCGTGTTGACCTTCAGGCGCCGTTTGTTGACCTTCAATTATAATAAGTAAGCTATCGTGTCCCGAATCAGCTTTACTTTCAGAAGCTAAAGCTGTGGCAACGCTCCTTGTACGAGCTTTGAAATACGACCAGACCGTTGTTATTGGTTTCCGAGAAGGAATTGCCCGGCGAACCAATCTTGTACAGTGTAGAGAAAAACAAACATGTGCGTTGGTCCATACAGAGGGCGTTACCCGTCGCTAAGTAGGACGGGACCGACTGAGGTATTTGGAGACGGATGAGAGGGGGCGGGAATAGGGGGCTTGGGGCGTGGGAAGGCGTTAGAGTGGGGGGGGGGGATGCACGGATGAGGAAGGTGGGCACCGGATGCAGGGACCAGCACGGGGGACAGAGCTGTCTAAGGCGGATAGAGGATGGATGGCACGGCCTATTGCATAAGGCGACAAAAAGGCACCACGCCGACCACAGTGCAGTCTACTCATGTACGCCATTAATTACGTTTAGTACAAGCGAACCTATGGCTGAGCAACGAGCAGCAGTATCTATCTTCAAAGAATATTCCCAATGAGGACAACTATTTTGATCTGCAAAGATTATCGAATAAATTTCGCATTGGACTTATTACCAATTCTTACTAATTTCGTGGGCGTCATGCCGACTGAGCGACTGTCCGCCGTTACAAAGAATTTTGTCCGTGTACATTCTTTAACTTCATGGTTACCAGCCCTTGCATTCGTTAATGTTAATCTTATCTATCTAGGCCTTATTGTTTATCCTATCCATGCAATCAATTCTTTGCATCGACCTTCCTTTTCTTAACTTCACTTATAATAACCCGTATCAGTTGCACTTCTGCAATGAGACTCGCAACCCTGTGCAGATTGCGTGTTGGAATTGCACAGGCAGCATGCTGGCACTGACGTATCATTTGCTGTTGTTGCAGGTAATCTTTATGTACCGATGTATGCACTATTTATTGTTTCATCTTGCACATTTAGGATTGATTACTTGTCAGTGTATTGATAACGGGTAACAATTTTGTAATTAAAGTAATGTAATTAAAATATATCGGCACTGATGTCACATTTGCTAGTACATGTATTACAGAGTTAATAAACACCTCAGGTGATAACGTCACATAGGCAATATATGTGTTATTATTCGCCTGTCAAGTTGCCTATTGAAGATCTAAGTACTTGGGTCATATGTGGAGTTACATATGTCACACTGTTCTGTATTCGGTGTACTGTGTCCATGCGGACACTCTAGATAATAATATGCTAATGATGATAATATGATTAAATACGTACTGCGGCTTGGGAAATACTCGCGCTGAACGACAAGTGGAGCGTGTTATTCCCCGTATATTGAAACCTATCACCGTCTATTAAGCTGTCTGGCCACGTCTTGGTGTCACCATGAATATTCTCCGCCCACTACGTAGTGGCTGCCTGGTCGAGACGTCGCTGTTCCCGCTCAAATTAATAAATCTGTTATCGAAAAAACGACATGATTCGATGAAGTGGGTTTAGTTGTATGTTTGTAACAAGGCGCTGGCGAAAGATATGATCCATGTCGATGTTACGGGCGGCATGGTGACGGGTTGTCGTTGTTGTCACACCAGGTTGGGCCATTCGAGGACTTATCGACGCACTCAAATGGTGCCCCTGGGGAGTTGTCGCTTCACCGGCCTAACGTGCCTGGGGATTTGTGGCACCACTAGTTTTGACGCCGTCGGTGGATTTGTCGTTGCAAGCGGTATCAAGCTACGAAACAAACATGGCTGACGACACTAAAGTGAACAGAGACGCTGACGAATGGTTTGTTCGTTGCGAGCGATGCGTCTTTATTTAGGAACATATGAACAGATGAACACAAGCTTCTGCTACCGACGTAATTTGTTCTTGTCATTAACGCAAAGTGGTCAATCGCTTAATTCTGCGAAATAACAACAAAAGAAACTCTGGCAAATAGATTTTGGCAATTTCTTTATTCACAGCAGACAACAGGCTGCATATTGACTGACGTAAGGCTGCCGTAAAACAGTAATTGGTTAGATGTCGTAACAACCGTACATTCTCAACCCCTGACATTTTCACGAGAACGCCTGAAATTGCCTCACCTCTTTAAGAGTGGCAATGGAATTGGGTCACGGCACATCAGCCTCTTCTGGACTTGGCTTCACGTCGTAATAAAGCTTTAGTACAACTCGACTGAGACACGACACGCAGACTCCAGCGCGTGACTAGAGCCACAAGCGCTCCAATAAGGTGAAATTACAGCTGGAGCCTCGACTTCATCGACATTCGTGCCCGTTCAATTCTCGTGACATGTCCAAAAACTCTGACTTCATCGCGTCTGCTCTCTTCGCCTGTCGCCAAGGGCAAAAACATATATTCCAGTCGCTACGGCGGGAAACGCGGTGTGGACACTGCTGTGCATGGATACTGCGACCGGCTGGGATGTCTGGACCAGAGAGAAATCTCAGCCGATGTGAGGTTGATATTAGTGAAGTCTAGTTGCCAAGTTACAAGTGGTAGAGACACTACCGGAGGAGAAAAGTAAATCTCAATTACAATTTCCGCCACTTCGTCTGAGAGACTTGATTTATTATTGCAAACACAGACAAGAATGCATCTGGCGTTCACTCCCAAGACGTTATGTTTATTTACGGCAGTCACTCATTCATTCACTCAGGACGGTCATTGTTTCTCGACGGGGTGGAGGGGGGGGGGGGGCGGTGAAGGGGAGCAATATTTGTGTATTGCAGGGATCTTCCCTTGTGCAGACAGTTGGTAACCATGCAGGACCACGGGTCTGGGACATGTCTCATCTGACCCCATTTCACTGTCGCTGGACGTTTCTTGGATCAGTTTTGTCTTTAAAGTACAGTCAACATTTCATTCTGTTCACTAGGCATACCCGTACAAAGTGTGCTGACGGCCCTGAAGCCCAAAAGTAAAAATGAATAAATCAACATAGTATAACATTACAACGTGAAACAAATGGAATAATGAAATGATTCATTCTACATTTACTGGTCGTAAAATTGCGTGATAATCCATTTCCCAGCAGTATGCAATGTCTGGCCTCAATATTGAATTACCGACATAAAATTGTCGAGAACAAGGCGACCAGTAATGCAAATATATCAAAAAAGGTTGAAGCGAAATAATTGGATCACATTCTTTGTCGCCCTGCATTTGAAGTATGGTTACTTATCTTTAGATACATAGCTTAACCGTAATGGAACACGAGCTGTAATGACGGCATTGGCCTAGAACTGCGGATTTTATTGATGTAACATTTACATTATTACATGATCGCATTAACGTGAAATACCATAATATATTTGTTAATAATATAGTATTATGCCATATTACCAAATTGTATTTTGGGGCAGTTAAATGTCCGCATCTGTCGAGGGATCTATTTTGATGTGCCCCAGACATGCGTTGACCACATCTCTCAAAGGCAGTGTCCTTTATTGCCCCAGATATGCCTTGTCTGCACCTGTCGAGGACAGTGTCCGCGTCTTTCGAGGGTAGTGTCCTGCACTGCCCCAGACATGTGTTGTCCGCACCTGTTGAGGGTAGTGCCCTGTACTACCCCAGACATGTCTTGGCCACGCCCGTTGAGAGCAGTGTCCTGCACTGCCGCAGACATGTTTTGTCCGCGTCGTGTTTGCCAGATCTGTAGTTATAATGCGTTGATCACAGACGCCGCATTAAAGGTGGAACGTTATCAAAGGAAGCGACGCATTACGTAAATGACAAAGAGATTCGCATATTGCCTGCATAAAGGCGGGCGCCCGGTAGGGTATAGGACTTCTTACTTAGGCACTGAATGGACTTTAATCTCGCTGGAGGGCCGCGATGAGAGAAAGCTAGCTGCCTCAGGTGGAATAGAAGGAAGTTGGATTAAGAGGGAAGGTTTTTGTTCCTTGTGCTCGTTGGAGTCAAGTGACGGATACTTCGGAGATGGCAAAATGCCCCAGGGGTTGTAGTAATACAGGAATGTACCAGGACTTTTCTTAACAACGAATTCAGGTTTTGTTTTAAGAAAGCCATACCACCGTTGCTATTGATGAGAGGGATTTCAGCCTGTCTATGGAGTGATTTGGTTTGATAAAGAGTAGTAGTACTCTAGGCTTGTTTTGTTAAAGATGTTGATGTTGATAACAGGGATTTCAGGGATAGTAGGGATGCAATGACGTACCAGAGCTTGTGTTGGTAAAGGGATAAAAGGGCTTGTAATGATAAATGATAAATGGGTGTAGGAGCTAAATGTATTGATACAAGGATGTCATGGTCTGTATTAATGATAGTGATTTTGTTGCTAATTGGATGTTCAAGCCTTGTGCTGATACAGGAATGCCAGGGTTTGTATTGATGAAGGCATGCCAGGATTTGCACCGAAAAAAAAGGATATAAAGGGTGTGCATTGATTAAGAGAAGATGCGTATTCATCAAACGTTCCATACATAGATGGATCCCATTTGGTTTCTAATTACATTCTAGTATCTGCCCATATGGCGGTGAGCCGAGGCGTCTTCTCTGGTTCTGATCGGGTCAGGAATTTCAGTCTCGGTCTATGGCCAAACGCGTCTTATGATGTCTGTCCTGTATGTAGATAAAGAGTGACCGTCCTAATCACGGGTTTGGGGATTGTTCTTTTACCCTTTTTGGCGTCAGAATGTGATGAGCAAGATAAACACGACTGACAGTGAATTTTGCAGACGTATCACTTTTGGCAGACCTTTCGCGGCCTGACATGATACGTCTGTGTTGCGACGCGATAGTGTTTCCAGATTACTATTGCGAGGTGTCCGTAAAACGTATGATCAGTTGTACGCAAATGCTACTGAGGTGACTGATGGTAGATTGACAGAGGTGAGTTTAGTGAGTTTAGGGGTAAACTGTCTATTCCCTACCAGCCATCGCACCACCTTCTATCTAACACAGACACTACCCTTTCACCACCTTGGCCACTACGACCACCATCCCCACCTTTGTCCGCCTGTCTTTGTCTTGTCAGGCTAATAAGCGTGTCACTTGTCTCTTTTCAAATGCCTCTTTTCACAAGTCACCTGCGGTTCCAGGGTCCTTGTGCGTATAGCTTGTAAATCTGAAGCAATCTGTTGGGCCTTTTCTCACTTTTCATTATAATTTCTCATTTTTGCAAAAGGGGAAGGACACAGTATGACCTCAGCAGTGAGGTGGGAGGTAAAGGGGGAGGGAGGCAAGATTAGTAAAGTAATAGGTAAGCAAGAGGAGAAAACAACAGATAAAAGTAAGATAAACAGAAACTAGGTGTTGGCAAAAGCACGAACAAGGTAAGAAAAAAGTAAGAACAAATCCAGAGCCACAGCCACGGCTGACACACCCTCATTTGCTGTCTCAAGCCGTGAAGACCTGAGCAGGAAACTTGGAATCATGGATAATTAACGTATCTGATTTGCATGAAATAACCACACGCACAAAACATGTGGTGTCGTCATGCGGCGTGTGAACTAGGTCAATAATTCCGCCAAGTGGGCCACTAGTGGCGCCCCTCACGGCGATTTTATGTAAAATAGGGAAGCCGTCTTGGGCTGCACGCGCCAGTTGTATTTGATGAACTTTGCTATAATATCACTAAGTTGAATATTCTTTAATTCACAACCAAATATGATTAGGATGTATAAACTTTTTATGGAAATGCCTTTAAATTGAGCAAGTCTGCAAGGTCTAATTTATTTGGTTTTAGCATGCATTTACGCGCCCGTCTGACAAAGGAATATAGGATCTAGCGCTCAGGAAGAGAGTGGGTAATAGAAGTAATGCTAAATCTGCCAGTGCACTTTGTGTGTGTTTTTATGTAATGCCTTTCAGCTACGGTCTGTTGTTCGTATGACAACGAACGGAGCAGGGGATGGACTTAATGGTGAATCTGCCAGTTCCTGCTTCGCGCGTCTTTCTTCACGTAGAACACATCTTAGATATTTTGCTATTTTTATTTCATGGCTTTTATTTGTGGTCTGTGTTACAATCAAATCTTACAAAATTAGGGGCAATCTAAGGTTTTTATGATGATTAATTTTGGTAACAATGATCGATTTGTTTTTATTTCCATCACAACTATGTGGCGCTTATGACTTTACAGCAATAAAGATCGCTTCATATTGGTTGTCCGGAGATGCGGTGTTACCGCCGCCCTGCAAAATCAGCAGCCAAAGACCGGTTGGGGAACAATTCAATAATATTTAAGAGAATCATTAAGTTAGAGTGCCATGTCACCTTGCGCTTGTAGCACATTTCCGCGTATGACGTAATACACGTGTGTTTCAATAGTAGTTAATCGTGTTTTTTTCTCCAGACAGGATCGAAAAGCTTTCGAGATTACTGGTTGGTTATATATTCAGGACGCATTAACCACGGTTTGTCATATCGTGTCAATGGGACAAGGAAGGGTAACTGGAACCATGTCCCTGGTGGTAACCCACTACTTTTTAGGAAGAAAGACATGAAATCATGCGACTAGACAGACATAGCCACAGAGGGGAGCGAACCACCAACCCACATACCGTTAGGCTCTCAGGTGGCCGGAACACTCAAGGCAAGCGTTCTAACCCTCCGAGCTATTGGGCCGGCCCCGAACACACATTAATCACAGTTAATCAAACTGACGGCCTTGATATTAACTTCTGAATGCGCGGCAGTTGAGGCTACTTCGAATCCATCGTGTCATGGACAGGGTCTGATCTCCAAGTGCTTGGCCACTTCATATGTTGGATGATTTGTAATGTCGCATAGAAATAATGACACGAGATGACACGATATCAAATACGATTTTTGTCCAAATGTTTCTTTTGATGGAATGGTCATACATTGAATTTGTAGTCTATGTAAAGTCGCCACATATCTGTGAATGTATATGTACTATTTTGATCCGCCCGCAATGTGCCAATGCGTGAAAAAAGTATTCCCTTTTATTATTTGGGGCATTACAACTCAGGAGTGGAAATGCGTAGCCACAGAATAAAAATATGAACTAAGAGTTATTTTAGCGTGGCCCCAACTGTTTAACGGTCTACACATAGTGCGACCCTAATAATGGGCTGGGAGTGGCGTCGATGTGTGAAATGGGGGGCAGTAAAAAGTGGTGCGGCTTAACGTTTTAGGCAAGGATGCCCTTGAGTATCGGGCGTTACACCCGACCAGCTTGTCCCACATACAGAGGGGAAGGGATTGCCGTCACAGAAGGGCTGGGGTTGTGATATAGCGGGGTTCCAGCCCAGCACGCTCACCGCGCTTAATCTACTCATCCCTGAATGTGTCACCACAGGTAGACGGGTCGGCCCGTACGGGGAGGGACGGGTGGGTTAATATGCGCGAGACGTTTATGTTCGCAGACCCGGCACCACCCTTCCTCCAGCCTCTCACAGCGCCACACCCATGGTGGGTTGCTTTCACCCCTTATGAGCCGCGACAAAGCGATGTATCATCAGCCGTCGTGGAGAGGAGACAGTTAGATAAAGCGGCCACCTAGGCGGTCTGATGACGGGGGCTCGACCCTAAGGCAGCAATCCCCTACTGCCGCCCATTTACTCAGCACCAACCTCGTCCCAGCCCCCTCCCCCTAACCCGGCCTCTGTCCATGTCCTTGCCTAAACCCCAAGCTCATTCCAGGCCCCTGCCCCCGTAGCCCTGTCCCATTTCAATGTCCTTGCCCTACCTTCGTCCCCGTATTGCTACCCTTTGCCATGCACGTACTCTTCTCCTTCCATCACAAACCGTTCACGATACACCCTCTGCACCCCCTAGAATGCTCTGCAAGCCACCCTGAACCACCTGCCACCATGTTGCTTCATCCTCACCAGCTACCATTTTTCCTACCATCCATAAGCGGATAAGCTCCGTGCGTCTGTCTCACCCAGCACCCCGACCTACTTCCCCCACCACCCTGTCAGCCACTACCGATACCTCAATCAGGTCTATTGACAGCGTGCCTCTTTTTGCCGGGGTCAGTACTTCTTCCTTGCAGTCCCTCTGCCTCACCAAGTGCCCATTGCCCACGCGACAGGCGGGTACAAGCATACTCCAAAGACTCCCTCTCTTTCTACCCCATCCCCCACCGACCACCCCCCCCCCTACTTCTCCTTACAGCCATTTACACAACCATTTATTCCCTCTCTCCATCCGGTCCCTATGCTTTCCTTCTGCGGCCGCCACAAACATGGGCAGCTATAGGTTACCGAAGATGGTGGGATAAGGCAGCACGGAGGCCTACGGCAGAGGAGGGGGTGGACGGGTGATTTAGATGACCGTATGGATCAAATGGACATCCGCCAACGATAAAATGCGGATTCGCCGTGGGTGGAGTCAGGGTCCAACGTAGATATTGTATTCCTACGGGTGGATGTGATTTTCTCAATGGAATGTGCACATAAATCAGTATGATGTTTTCCCATAACCGTGTTTCTTTTTCTTTACAGTGGTATCAATACAAAGATTATTGTTTAATTTCGTTACCTGATGATGACGTCATTTTTACGTTACTCAAACACCGAAAATGATAACCAGAATGCAGAGCTATTCACAGTGTGGTAATTTGAGCCAGGATGTGCGCAGACGTATGTTGATCCATAACGCATTCACATGAAATGGTCTTCAGGCTTGCAATAACTAAATAGCAATATGCTTCGAGATGGCGAGTCAATTTCAGTACCTGTTAAAAAAGGTCACATAAAACAAACACAACCAAAAAAAACACATCGCTCTTCGCCTTAAACTGAAGACAAATCCGCCAGATGGCGTTATATGACAGATGCCCGAGTGCAGCGTCTCGATCCATCATGTTATTTTCTGGTTGTCGAGGCCTGGCGACTCCAGATAAAAGCGCCGTCGCGCCGAGGTGTGTTGTCCGGTCCAACTCACGTCCACCTGCAGCCACAAGAGGCCGGATTCGGATGATGAATGGCGGAAAACTTGGCGTCTCGCAGGTGTTTGGCGACTGGTTGGAGAAAACCCTTCACTGAGAATGATTGGATGAAGTCTTTTCTTCCTTGACGGAGTGTCTTACACCCTACTGAAGCCTGGGGTAGTGACTGCAAGAGGAAGGTTTCAAGAGCGGGCGGAATGTCCAGCCTTAGATACTGATTATGGTGGTGGCCCATGGGCAAATCTTTCTTATTCTGGTTCTACTGTGAAAAGAAAAGAAAATGTGTGTGCACATGCAAGCCAACTTGGGCTGAGAAATCTTCCAGGGCAACTAAATTAGGTTGAGTAAAATATTCCCCAGCCAAAGCTACAGGGTTGAACCCTATGACATGTTGCTCTCCATTACAGAACGCTCAGCATGAGAGCAATGGGGGCGTTCTGTTCCTACCAGGCGGCTGTCACATGTACCGAAATGACCCACCAGACATATAGTGCGCTTTGCACATTGTTATATTTTCATATTAAAACCAAAAATATGTCAACTCAGATATTGTTGGGAGCATATACTCGATTGGCTACAACCTGATATAACATGGTGTCTAGATACAGTCGGTATGTTCCTCTCCCCCAACGCAGCCCTTCTCATGCTGCACAGACGGCTAGACCGAAGTAATCTGCAAAAAGAACTTTAATTGGGCGCAGAGGCAAAGCCCCACAGCAAATCTCACGGCCTGTAACAACAACATGCCCCAGCGTTCATCTAGCGATAATTAAGGTTCGCTAAGAGAGCGGGAGGGACGGATTTGGCTCTGTGACTGGCAACTTGCTTCGTTTCGTTGGTTTCTTCGGGGATATTAATTCCAGTCAAGGCGAAGTTTCGACAGGCCGACCTCTGAGTGACGCGTCGAACAGCGCCACCTCTCGGCCTGACCGCCATGACCTTGAAGTCTCCGCACGGCATTCCACGTGGAAATGTAATGCCGATATGAAGCAAGAGTTTCTGTTTTTCATTACATTTTAGCATGCAATCTCCCACGGAGAGAATTGTCCATTTAGGGAAAAGTAACTTCTATATTTACCGGCTTTAAGTTTTAAAATTACGGTTCCTACAATAACGAACATGCGCTGAAGCGAACTCACTACACCTCGACGTGCGGAGCGCGTTGGACGGCTAAGGAAGTGAGGGAATACGGCATGGTCATGTAGTGTAACTCCTGACGTAACAAGGAATTTCGTTTCAGACGCGAGAAATTTTTATTTCAACATTTTTAATGCGGACACGTTATATCATCCCGGTATTAAGCCGGAACTCTAAACTTCATATGGAGACATGGTTATCATCCATGTCTGAAAATTCTTCAGACAAAATGCTTAAGTATCAGTCATGGCGCAAACGTATGTTGCCATGTCACCAACATCTGTCATTGTCGGCAATTCCAATTGTGACAGAATACTTGATGTTTCGATGTGAAAAGTACGTTCTGCTGTTTGCTTTGACAATATAACCTCCCGGAGACGACGGTTTGGTCAGATCGTTGCCCCGGGATGTAAAACAAGGCTTGAACAGTTTGTTTGGCCATGTTACGAGGAATGATCAGCAATTTTAATGCAGTTGTAACTTGGATACATGTATGCTTCGCCGTTTCCAATCAAAATAACTGATGGCTTTCACAGTTCAGATAATCTGGCCTTATATCATAGATTCGATTCAAATCCTCTTCGCATAAAAAAAACCTCATTTTCTTCCAGGAGCGGGATTTGTATTCCTGAAATTGTCTATTGAGATGTAATTCTTCTGAACTAGCTACATTATTGTTTGTCGCACGGATTGAGCCGCGGATACGAGCTCCATAAGCCACGTTACAGTTATTCTGAGTTAGACGAGTTAGACGAGATGCTGACAAATGTCTACCGTTACCAAGCATCTCTTTGTAAAACATCCCATGGTACATACATCCTGATTAATCGGTCTTGTGGCGAAATCCATGACACATCCAGTGATGCCTTTGAGGAGTGGGTAATAAAAGTCAACCAGATCAGCATGCAGACAATTTCTCGTTCCAAGTAACTGTTTAATCCATTAAATTGGCAAAATGAAGACAAATATTCAACCGTTGGCCCTCAAAAGACAGAACAGGAAAAGCAGAGAATAAAAGAGCGAGAGGTGAGGAGACAATGGGTGTCAGGGGTAATTGGATGTACAGCTGTGATAAGTGAAGCAGACGGGGTGAGGCAGCCAGAGGGACAGAAGATGAAAAAGCGCGGGTGACAATAACGACGGAAGAATCAACATATAAAACCGAAAGTCAGAACGACAGTAGCCAACTGACAGCAGGAAAGAAGGAAGTCCACCAAAGAGACAGGGTGAAGGCAAAATGGACAGGCATGTACAACACGTATTAATGCAGACGAGGGCAAAGAGTCAAAGAGATAAGAAATGATTTCAGCCGTCTCATAGCAGATGTATTGTCAAAGGACGGACTGCCAACCAATAAGTGGCATCCAAGGGTGTGGCCTTGGTAGAGTAAGTCCGTAAAGTAAGAGTAAAGTCAGTCATGTCTTGGTTGAAAACTGCTGTCGTTACATGCTCTGGCCATCTGGTTATTAGCCATGCCTCCCCATAGTACCAATGGTGGATAGATCTGTTTCGGGAAATTTCAAGAAATAGACCCCATTAAGGCAGTACAATGACAGATGGGTAGTGGGTGGGGATTAATTATGGGGAAGTGGAAATTCCGAAGCCACTGCTAACGTGATTTGCCCCCCGCCCCCCCCCCCCTCCTCCTGCCCCCACCGCCTGCTCTGTTTCATAAACTGATATGTCTCAAAATGATGGCGCATCAATAAACAATACAACTTGGTTTAGCGAGAGGATAGAAGCTTTGGAGATAAACGCTTTACTCGCACAAATACATGTGGTCCATTTCAGGACTATGGGACGACTCAAGAAAGACAGGATACAGTTTCTCTCAAGTGTAACTCCCTAACCTTTGCAAAGAATGACATGCGAACATAACCATGCGCAAAATATTGCACCGGTGGGATTCGAAATACACACAGAGTTGCCTAGTAGATTACACGCGACAATAGCCTAACGCGCTACCGACTAGGCCATTACGTGATCCCTAATTGGTCCAGCTCTGCGGGTCCAGATCCTACCGGTTTCGCTGAGAAGTCTAACATGAACCAAAGGCTGGGGTTACAATGTGTTGGTCCATACATGGATTTCTTTTGAACATTCAAGGTTACTCTAAGGTCAGCGCTAATGGGTATCGGTCTCGGTTATTTGGCCTTGACAACGCGTAAATGAGCAGCAGGTTCCCTCTTTTGTAACAGACCGTAGCGCCAATGCGGCTATCTCTGGCACTATTCATACGAAGACGTTGTGTTTATGTCGTCGAATTACCGTTCAACGGTCAAGGTCACGTTACGTGTGACCAACGACGCGAAGGCCGTATCCACCGACAAGCCTCCTTACCAAGCACCGAATTTGATGTCAGTGTTATGTGTATGCCGCAGTAGCCGCTCTGTTCAATCGGAACTCATGTGTTGCATGTATGACCGACATTAACATTATGAGCCACTATTACGGGCCGACTGTGAGAGCGTTAGCGAATTAAGTAACGAATTGAGTGAATTGACCTTACATACCAGCGAATGGCTTTTACTCCAGAAATAGTTAATTTTTGCAATTAGTGTCCTTTTCTAAATACCAGTGTGACGATCAAGGCTTCACTAGCTCAAATAGTTAATTTTTGCAATTAGTGTACTTTTCTAAATACCAGTGTTACGATCAAGGCTTCACTAGCTCAATTTATGGGCGGGCTGAGCCGCTGATCTACCAGTTCGGTGTCGGCTATAACCTTTCGTTGTGTTTTTACCACTCTGTTTCATGGTGATTTGACGTTCCCTAGTGTAGGTCTGACTATAGATTACCCACACCACAGAATCTCTCACTGTCTCTCGTATACCTCAATGGAGTGGCTCGGGATTAAGGGTCCCAGGAGTAACCATCGGCTTACAACGGGTAAGCCAGACAATTGAATCGTGTATACAGATTGCTTCGGAGCCAGCTAGAGATTGGGTCCTTCCGCCAAGTCGTTCTAAGCGTTTCATATAGTGCAAGAATTGATAAAGCTTTTGAACGAAATACATAAAGAATAAATTTAGTGGATTTTGGAATAAAGCCGAGTATGCGACTTATTCTTCGGGACAGCTCCCGGCATCCAATATGCGAATTGCAAAGGTTCTTCCTCATATTTCATTGTACACATGACAATGGCGGTGATCGATTCTGGTGTCAGACGTTTAGACGCGAGACTTATTCTAAGCCGCTTGCTTTCGCATTCATATAATCCACATTAAAAAATTAAGATCCGAATACCATATCCGCATGATGTTTTGTTAGAAGTGATGGACGGCCGCGTGTCTCAGTATGTTGCCACATACTATATTGAACCCCATGAGCGATAGCCACGCCGCCCACAGACAACTCTTCATTGTATTTATAAATAGACGTTATGTCATCGTTGGATGGAACCGTACACCGGCGAAGTAGGGGTCTCAAGAGTAACGGTCAAGATCTATCGACAGGTCATCGATGTGACGACTGCCGCAAGATCTGTCATTTTCAGATTATTCTGCTTTCAGATTTCAGATTATTTTCCGCCTATTCAGTCATGAACATAAATGTCGCGTAATAATTAATCACAATGAATGAGCTGCAAATCCATCGTCTGCCGTAGACGGACGGACGCTATCCCACCACAGGGGAACCGTCGTAGCTCACATGGTCAGCGTGACGAGCTGTATGCAAATGCTGTGGCAGGTTCGATCCTTGGTGACCTTCAGCTTCGGGCGTGTTTCAGTAACCCACATTGTTCCAATCAGCTTTGGAGCACAAGTTGTGGCCTGTATGTGTACACAAAGGTGATCAAACTATTCGCCGAGAGATCCATATTTGTTATATGAAGTAACGGGTTCCATGCGAAACTTTCGAGCTATATAAGCAGCACTTACAGCTAATCAAGGCGGCAAAGGCAGCCATCTTTGGGTGAGATTGAAGGTCGGCCATCATCTAGAGTGGGACCATGAGCCCTCAACATGTGTCACCGGTACCTTACACAGATAAAATATACACAAACTTGGTGTGCCTTTGTATGAAGGGCGTGTCTCATTTCAAAGTCAAGGTCACACAATGTACATGGGTTGCTTCAAATAGACCACATTATTGTCGGATAAACAACCGTTACGGGCTATGAGTAAGAGGCTAAGGTAATATTAATCATCAGAGGAGACGACTATCAAATAGTCATCGGTCCTCAGACCATTTTTACCGAGTATGGATGTGTTTGCTATCGACCCCCGGAGGATTAACCGAAGACATTTTGCCGAGGAAGGGCCGATAATTTGAAATGACTTACAAGCTGCGCAACAACTTAACAGTCAGGGACACAGAGGATGCCATTAGTGGTCGGGACGACACCTAATGGAGAGGTCACATCTCATTAATAAAAGCCGGGTCATTGGTATTTATGTGGTGCCGAAGTTCATGCAGTGACCCTCTCTGTCTCTATATATATACGACGAGAGTCAATATATATATATATATATATTTATTGGCCTAATCTACTGTTGCCCCAAGGAATGGCGGGTGGAGCTCTTATGGCGGCAAGTATGGCTGAGGCAGAGCTATTTGTAGTCACCTCCGCCAGTTCACCTGCAAACAGGGCGCTCTCTAGCGGACAATCGCTACCCCTATGATTGCTCCTTTTCAAAGATTGATACCCTCCACGGTGGCGTGGCCGTTGGCCTAATGAGCATCAAATTTAGAGAGGGTGTCCCCTTCCCCTTAGGGACCGGGATAGAGGGTGGGGGTGGGTGGAGGGGACAGAGCCGTAGACAGCGCCAGAGCCACAGCCACAGCCAGAGGTCCCGGACAAATCGATGGAATTTGCTAATGATAAATAAGGGGCGGCCACCCCGTAGGATATTGAGGTCCCGTATGTAATTTCCTTGTGATTAACATGGTTTAGGTGCCTGACCGGGAAGCTCCAGGGCCTTGGATGAGCCTTTCGCAATTGATGTTCTTCAGATCCCGAGGACCCTCCGGACAATCCGCCTGATGCTCTGGGTTCAGGGAGGACTCTTTGTCTCTCGCCTCATGACTTGTTTCCCTTGTTGTTGTTGTTTTTGGTGGTGGTGGTGGTGGTGGTGTTGGAAAAGGCTTGCGGCGCTGTGTAAAATTGATAACGTTAACCTCTGATGGTCAAAGCTAAGTATTAGTTTGTAATGGCGAAACTATTATACCTTTCAATGATAGGTATAATGAATTTCTGAAAATATTTGTATTTAGGCGGCTTTTGTGTAGATGAGGGATACATTGGGCCAGTATCCCTCATACGGCATTCACGCGTATAGGGTTTATTGCAATAGTGGTGATGACAAATATTCCTAACAATTTAATCTGTCACCGAAACAGTGGGGAACATCGGTGCACTCCAATGGGGATGTTTGTGAATATTTATCTTTCCTGAGTTTCATTTAGATTTAAATTGATTCCGTCTGCACCACGGCCCGGAAAGAAATGTGTTTCTGGATACACAACACGAAGAGCAATATCAAACGACTTCGCTGAAATCTTTGCGTCAGTCATGCTCTTTTAACAGATGACGATTGTTTGTGAAGTCACCTATTATTGCATTAAAAACCATAAGCAGGTTATATTTGATAGGGTTATACCTCATCCGTTTAGCGGCTACAAACTGAACAATGTAAAGATAAGAATCATGGGTGTCACAGGCACTGAATTCATTAATACATCTGGGACACGGAAAATGAGGTAAGCTGTGAGTGTCTTGAATAGAACAAAGAAGAACTGCTTAATGATATTGTTAAAGTTCCCTTAAACAAACACCGAAGCCGCTGTCTTAGATAATGATTGTTTCCTGGAAAAATATCCAATCAAGTTGAAATGAGTCGTGTATTTAATCAAAATTTAAAACAGTTCATTAATTGCTTGACCACGGTTTGTGTTGCTTTATTTCACTCTAAAACCTGTGGAAAATGGCAAGAATCCAAGCTTGTGAGATCGTGAAAGAAAACAAAATCTCTGCCGGTAGCAAACGGCAAGGGCGTCGACAACGAAGCGTTTTTTATGCATTTGCATGTTACCCCGACTTGGCAAAAAAGCAATAAGACTGGGTCCAGGTCCGTAATTTAATTGAATTAGAGTCAGACGACCGGTCGGTCACCCTGGTGCCCTCTGGGATGACCATCCCCGGGGCCAGTGAGTGGTCTGCCGAGGCCCAACAGAGGGCGCCCCCTGTCGTGTCGTCCCCAATCTACCAGCAGAGGAAGCCAAATCCGCATATATCTCATCGTGCGGGGCAGTACCGTCCAATTGTGAGAGGCTTGTATTTGGGGCTCAACGTTCCATATGGCCTACATTTAAGATGCAAAGAAGTATGATACAGGATTGGGAAAAAATATACATGCTTTGATTTAGGAATCCACGACAATTGTTTCCCCTACTTAATTACGTCGCAGGCAATTCTCCTGAACGAAAAAGGGAAAATATATATACACTGGAACTATTCTATTGACATAATGATACAACGCGTAAATTTTTGAAGCCAATAAGTCTTTGCGTAACATTTATGCATAGTTAGCCAAACCGATGTACTTGGAGCGATATGACAACAAAGAGAACAACGACAAATAACACCTTAAAAGGTCAATGGTGACGGCCAATGTACCACGCAAGCACATTCCGAGGTCCAACAAGATATCCATTGTCTGACTCTAGCGCTGGCGCTGGAGCTGGCTCTAGAGCTGTCTATCGTTTCGAGTCTCGTATACATGTGTGTTGAATCCAGAAATAAAGGTTTCATTGTTGTTCATTTACAAAAATTATACACTGGTTATTGTGAACAAACATAATGGGCTTAAGATAGGATGGGAAAAAAACAGCCGACCACGTGAACATCGTCACAATACTGATACTCAGATGGTCCACTGGACTGCGGTTAGACAGGAATCGTTAAGAAAGGAAGCAGGTAGAAACGAGCCGCTCATGTAATCTATTTGACAAACAGTTTGGAAAGCGGCCACTGAGGCACAAGAGGTGGACCGCTGCGGATGAAATTGGCTTGTGGATTGCCGAAAGCGAGTAATGCGACTATTGCTAACATTTTGCAGAAGGCGCCTTAATGCAATCACATCGATTTGCCGCCAGCCCAATGGGGACATAAATCACCACTCTGCCCCCCCCCCTTCCCCATGTTGACCTCCAATTATTATAAGTAAGCTATCGTATCCCGAATCAGCATAACTTTCAGAAGCGAAAGCTTGGGCAGCGCTCCTTATACGAGCTTTGAAATACGACCCGACCGTTGATATTTGTTTACGATAAGGAATGGCCCGGCGAACCAACCTTCACAGCGTAGAGAAAAAGAAACAATACGTGCGTTGGCCCATACTGAGGTAGCATCTACCTTTTTTTTACCTTCACTTTTTAATAACGCATATCTTTTACACTTCTGCAAATGAGAATCGCAACCCTCTACAAATTGCGTGCTGGGATTGCACCGGTAGCATGCCGGCCCTGGCGTCTCATTTGCTGTTGTTGCAGGTAATCTTTATGTACTCATGTATTCACTATTTTTTTCACATTGATGATAGATTACTTGCAAATGTATCATTGAGCAAATCCTCACGAGAAAATGACGATTACATTCGTAATGTGGCTTGGGACATAGTCGAGCTGAACGACAAGTGGAGCGTGTTATTCCCCGTATGTTGGAACATTACACAGTCTATTAAGCTGTCTGGCCTCGTCTTGGTGCCACCGTGAATATTCTCCGCCCTCCACGTAATGGCCGCCTCGTCGAAACGTCGCTGTCCAGGCTCAAATTTAAGTGTTCTCCTGTCACTCTGTATTTGAAACTATCTGATCCAAAAAACGAAATGATTTGATGGGTGTAGTGCTATGTTTGTAATAACGTGCTGGCGATAGAGATGATCTATCTAAGCAAGGCGACGTGTTGTCGTTGTTATCAATTGCCCCGCCGGGAGAGTTGTCGCTTCACCGGAATAAGGTGCCTGGGGAATACTGGCAGCGCTAGATGTGACGCCGCCTGTATTTGTTGTTGTCAGTTGCAAGCGGTATGAAGCTACAACACATGGCTGACGACACTAAAGTGGACAAAGACGCTAACCAGTGTTCGTTGATAGAGATGCGTTTTTATTTAGTACAAATATAAACAGGTGAATCCAAGCTTGTGCTCCCGACGAGACTAGTTCCTGTCATTAACGCAAAGTGGACAATCACATAATTACTGGAGAAAATGACTCCGAGATTAGATTACTCTCCTGTCACTGTGTATTTTAAACTATCTGATCGAAAAAATGATTTGATGGGTATAGTGTTTTGTTTGTCATAATGGGCTGGCGATGGAGGTTGTCTATGTCGAAGTTACGGAAGCAAGGCGAGACGCGTGTTTATTTAGTACAAATATAAACAGGTGAACACAAACTTTTGCTCCCGACGAGATTTGCTCCTGTCATGAACGCTAAATGGCCAATCACATAATTACCGGAGAAATCATTCCGTCAAATAACAACAAAAAACTCTGGCGAAGAGGTAGGCGCGTTCTTTCTTCACCGAAGACAAGAAAGATCTTCCACTTTCACGGAAGGTAGAACTCATCAGCACGAAGGAATGGGGAGGGGGGGAGAGAGCAATCATTACCTTGCTGATATCTTTGGCATATTTTTGATAACAAGGCAACCATTAAGGCCCATATATATAGCAGTTAATTTATTCTTCCCACTTTGTCTCTTATGCTGCACAAAATAATCACACCTTTCTTCGAATCATCTTCTTAGATCCTCATGTTCGCAAGGCAATTCTGAGAGCGCTAATTGCCACGTGATCACATTATAATATCACCACATTAAGCTGAAATATCATGAGTGCTATATAATATACTATATAATATATTTAGTTGATAATATATTATTATGATATATTGCTATATTACATATCTGCGTCATGTGACGGCAGTCCCCTGTACTGTGCCAGCCATGTGCTGTCCGCGCCCGTCAAGGGTTGTGTCCTGCACTGCCCCACACATGTTTTGTTCACGTCGTGTTTGCAAGATCTTTAGTTCTAGGGCGTTTGATCACAGTCGCCGCATTAAAGGTGGGACGTCATCAAAGGGAGCAGAGGGGGCCAAGAATGGGAGCACACATGTAGGGTGGTAGCAAAACAGGTAAATGCATAGCCACAGCCACAGCTTACACACACTCATTTGGTGTCTCTAGATGTGAAAACTTGACCAAAAAACTTTGAAGCATGGATAATTAACGTATACTGCATTCCGGTTAAACGTTGAAGAATATATGACGTGTTAACAAAAACAGGCGACTAAAACTACCATGAGAGACGCTGCTGGTCTGCCAATATGGTAGAAGCAAGATGTTCGATAATGACAGCTTTAAGTACTCTGCCAGGAGTATCTGATTTCCATGAAATAACCACACGCACAAAACGTGTGGTGTCGTCCTGCGGCGTGTGAACTAGGTCGATAATTCCCGTCAGGTGGGCCACCGTTGGCGCCCCTCATGGCGATATTCTTATGTATAAGATACACTGGTGCTGTTTAACGTTCTACGCAAGGATGGTCTTCAGTATCGGGAGTTACTCCCCCCCAGCTTATCCCACATACCCAGAGGAGGGAGGGGGGGGGTGTTGCCGTCACAGAAGGGCCGGGGCTGGGGTGAGATAGAGGGGGCTCACAAGGGTGCAGCATACCACGCTCACTGCGCTTAATCTACCCATCCTTGATTCTGTCATCACGGGCAGACGGGTCGGCCGGTAGGGGGCCGGTAGGGGGCGGGTTGGGTGGGTCAATATGTGCGAGGCGCTTATAATTCCAGGCCCTGCAACACCCCTCCTCCAGCCTCCCACAGCGCCACAGCCAAGGTGGTTTGCTTTTAGTCCTTATAAGCAGGGACAAAGCGATGTATCATCAGCCGTCGTGGACAGGAGACAGATAAAGCGGCCACCCAGGCGGTCTGATGACCGGGAATTGCCCCTGAGACCCCAGCCCACTACCACTTTCCATGTCCTTGCCTTCAGCTCTAAACTCACCCCACCTCCCCCTCCCCCTACCCCTGCCCCTATCCATGTCTTTGACCAAAGCTCACCTTAGCCCCAGGCCTGTACCCCGTAGCCCTGTTCATGTCCATGTCCTTGTCCTACCCTCTACCCCCTATCCCTACCCCGTTCCATGCACGCACCTCTCCTTCCATTACTAACCGTTCACCACACAGCCTCTCCACCCCGCCTACAATGATGATGGGATTATTATGACGGAAATCTTTGATTGGAGGAATCTATCAGTTTGTCCGTTTGTTAAGACGAAAATCTGCGATTTTCGTCTCATGTCGGTGTGTTCGGTTTGTCTGTCTGTTTGTCTTGTCACGCATTATCTCTCCAACGCCTCACGATATCGACTTCCAAATTCACAAAAAGATGCGGAGAGGCCATCGTCAGGCCCAATTATCAGATGGGCAATGTAGGTCAAATTTCAAGGTCACAGGAATTTTTTTAAATTCGCTTAACCATTGATAGATAGGACCAAAAATCGGACAAGTCGCTATAACGTTCACAGTTTCCATTTATTCGCGCTGCAAATTATTTCACGCATTAGGCCTATCAGTACCTTGTATGTCGTTTTTAAATTTTGTAAATCGCCCGAATAGTTTTCATGCAAAAAATTCTTAAACTTTAACATTGACTCCTATGAGAGGATTTTGGCGGGAAAATGGCTCCTCAATTTCTCCATGAAGGATACAAGTGAGACAAACGACGCTTTGCATAGGACATGAGATTAGTATTTAGGGTCGGATGACGATACTGATCCAGGTCACGCATAAAAGGTCAAGGTCAAATCTAGGTCAAGGTCACGGAACATGATTTTAGCAGCAACTCCGTTAATATTGGGTCTAGAGATCCGCGGTTTGTTTTAGAGTATTTCTCAGAGTGAGGCGCAAAGGAAATGCGGTCTCAGATTTCACGTCACATTATAGTTTTTGAGTTATTAGATGATCTAATTTTCACTTAACGAAAATGATACAAAAACCGATGTGACAACATGCATGTAGTTAGATTAAATATGTGTGGTGGAATATGTCCTAATATTACTGACATCATGTGTGCCAAATCCCATCGAAATCGAACCGATAGTTATGACGCAAAAAAATAATCTTTCTTTAACATGGCCAATCCCATTGTGAAGCAACGACAGGCCAAATGACTGCCAGCGCGGTGACCGATTTCGCAATAGACCTCGTTCGGTACGGGTTTGACGCTCAGTGACTTTTTTTGAGATTCATACGTTCTCGCTATCCTCCAGCTATGTTATACGCGGGTTTATTAATACGGCCTCTGAACTTTATCTGCGACCTTTCATAGTTATCGGGTCAAGGTCAGTTGCACCTATACCCCGATTTTCGTCTTCCCTCTCAAGCTACGCTTGACAAATCTAGTCTCTGTGTGTGTCTGTCTGTCTGTCCGCACTCTGTAGGTCGCAAAACGCAACATTTTGTCGTATAACTTCACCCATCGCTAGGTATCCGACATGGCTCGGTCAAGTTCGTTAGCGGGGTATGAAGGTCAAAGGTCAAGGTCAGAGGATGTTTTTCCTTTTTCCTTAACCATTGGAAGATTGGGCCAATAATCGACAAAATGCTTACTACAGAGACAGGTTTGGAGCTAGCCCTTTGGAAAAAAATACACTTATTGTCCTCTGGCGTTTCTCACCCTGTGCCAATTTGCATCGAAATCGATTAAGAAGTTTGGTCGCTAAAAACTAGTTTAACTTGAAAAAGAAACTTTAACATGGAACTCTGTGAGGCTACATATTTGAGCAATAACCTCTGTTCATCGCGTGAGCAATAAGCCATGCCGCCTTTCAGGGTGGAGTACTGCTCAAATCCGTGTGCGTGGGCGTGTGTATTGGCGGGGAGGGGCGGGTAGGCGTGGTGTGCGGGAATGCTGCATTTCCGTCATCAGCCTTCACCCTGTGGGTGACGCTCTCGTTATGCAATCACTAAGTCGCAACCTGCTTCGAGATGGCGAGTACATACTAGTATCTGTCAAAAAAGGTCGCAGAAAACAAACACTCCCGGACAAACAGGTCGTTTTTACGACAACTGCCTCTACCGTACAACTAAAGACAAATGCGCCAGATGGCGCCATATGACGGGTGACCGAGTGCGGCGTCTCGATCCATCATGTCGTTATTTCCTGTTTGTCGAGGCCTGGTTACTTCAGATAACCATTCCGTCGCCCAGTTCAGAGGGGTGTTGTCCGCTACAACTCATGACCACGTAACTCATGCAGCCACAAGAGGCCGGCTGCGAATGATTAATGGCGGAAAACATGGCGTCCTGCAGGTGTCTGGCTGAGCAAATCCTTCACCGCAAGCCATCAGTTGAAGTGTTTCCTTTCTTGAGGGAGTGTCTAACTTAGCACTAACTGAAACCTGGGTTAGGGACTACCCGAGAAAAGATTGTGCGAGCAGCAATATCAGCTTTGATCTGGCGATAATTAAGATAAGCTAGGAGAGAGCGATGGAGGAATTTGGATCTGTGGCTAGCAACTTGCTTCGTTTCACTGGTTTCTTGGCAGATAATAATTCCATTAAAGGTGAGCCTTCGACGGGCCGACCCCTGAGTGACTAGTCCATCCGCGACCAGCGCCACCTCTCGTCCTGACCGGCGTTCCACGTGTAAATTTAATGGCGATATAAGGCGAGAGTTGCTTTTCTTTATTGCATTTTAGCATGCAATCTCCCTCGGGGTGAGACGTGAAAGTGAATTTAAAGAAAAGGAATGTCCTTATTTACCGGATTAAAGGTAAGCACCCCATAATAAGCCTCGGCGATTTGGAGAAGACCTCGGTAAACATCGGTAAACATCGGCGGGCTGTAGCCCTGAGATTTTACGCAGTCTGGATGAGACAAGGCACGAATAAAACACAGCAAAAGAAGTGGTGACATAGGTAAAATGAATAGAGCATCGTATAATAAGCTTCGGTGATTTAGACAAGACCTCGGTAAACATCGACAAACTGCAGCGGGTGTCAGTGAAAGGCGAATTCCCAACCCGTTATTCACAAGGGAATCTACAATTCGGGACGTCATTCACAGGGTATTTCCCCGAGAATGACTCTTCGTGATAAATTCGGAAAATTCAAGAAAAAAACATCGAGAAAACGTGTAAATAGATGAGGAAAAATTCGTGTAGATCATAACTATATCGGAGACCATTATCTATAACCAGATTAATTAAAATGCGAATACAAGGCGTAAATTACTGATAATTGGTGTGAAATAAACTGGGCCAAAGAATATTTGTGAAATAGCATTTTCAAGCCTCAGGACCTGTTTCTCGGGAACTACGTATACTTTTCTTGGTTTCTATTACAAGAACTATGTTTTTAGAAGTTTTTAAAACTGGTTTGGTGTCAAAATGCTAATTTTGGATGAAATTATAGCCAATTTTGTGAAGGTGGTGATTTAGAATTTTGACAAAAACTGATTTTGCATAATTGCACTTTGTTACTACCATTCTGTTATCTTTTATGGCTACTATTTACATTTTTGAATATCATTCCTGTATTGCACTAGGTTCAAGCTTTCCAAAGAGCTATTACTGATGATAATGACTTAATATTGAGCTGAATTGTAGCAACATTACATATTCGTGGTAGGTGTCAAGTCTGGGTCATTTTGTGAAATAGGGGTAAACTTGTAAAATGAATGATATCTTTTTAACGGCACAGTAAAGTATCCTAAAAAAATCCCCGAGGGTGTGTAATTGGATTTACTTTCATAAAATAATCACAATTTCTTTTACCTTGCTATTGTGGGGCGCTTACCTTCAGTTTTAAGATTGTTATTGGAGATATTTGAGAAGGCGGTTGCTATCATCAACTCCATGCGCTGGAGTGAACAGTTTATCATGCAGATCACACTGCGCCGCAATGTGCGAGCGCATTGAACGAGGGCACGGGATTGTGGGGTGGCATGTGGAGTATGGCATGGCCATGCATGTGTAACTCCAGACGTAATAAGGTATTTCATTTCAACGCAAGAAATTTCACAAGAAATATCATTCGGGTATTAGGCAGGAGGTCTGAACTTCATGCAGCGAATTGATTATTATCCATGTCAGAAAATTCTTCAGACAGAATGCTTAACTTTCAGGGCTATGGCGCAAACGCATGTTGCTTTATCATCAACATTTGTCATTGTCTCCAATGTCAGTTGTGGCAAAATACTTGTTTCGATGTTTCGATATGAAAAGTACATCATGTTTGCTTAGACAACATCCCGGAGACTCAAAAATCTGGTCAGGTCGCCGCCCCGGGATTTAAAACAGCCCTTGAACAGTTTGCTTGGCCATGTTACTGGGAATGATGAGCCACTTTACTGTGACTGGAATTTGCATGCATACATGTTTTTCCGTTTGCAAACAGAATAACTGATGTTTTTTACGGTTTGTGTACATTTTTTGTACAATAACACGTCGGAGATATGCTTGCGACTTTCTGGTATAAATCTCGTGACACACTGGATTTGTTATTCATAACATGACACCTGAGTCAAGATCAGAGGAGGCCAAATAGTGGCTGATGGCATTCTAACACAGATATGTAACAGACAGTCACTTTTATTTATATTAATATGCCTAATTTCTTGTCTCTTTGTTGACAACGCAGCATTTTCGATGAAGAGCCATTACAAATGTTATATTTGAAATCCTTATTAACATACACCCAATAATCCTCATGGAGAACATTTAGTAATATATATAACTGTATATTAACCTAATGATTACAATAAAAAACATTCAATGGGAACGCATGCTGTCAGATAAAAGTTCATACCCTGTATAGTCACTCTTCCCTTCCAACGCTGCTTAAATCATCGCCAAGTGGCGCTGGACACCAGGCGCAAACGCAACGATGTCTATTCATCATTGCAACACTTCCTGTTGTTGTTGCAGCTTAGCGGCGCCGCAGACTTTACGTTACCTAAATGTTGATGAACCAGTCTCAATCTTAACCTATAAGTTACAACACTTGGAGTCCCGTGGGTGGATCCTGTGACCTATTGCACGTGTTTATAATGTGTGAACCCAAGTATCTTGAGAACGCCGATCTATTCTTGTGTTTGAAGGATCGGCCGACTGCTGAAACGTGAGTCAGCCATCCAGTAGAGCCACCCAAGCTCATCAAGACAATAACCTTAACATGACAATACGTCATCCGAGGAGAGCGTATAAATGTGGGAAAGACATACGTGGCACTATTTAAGTGTTCATTAACCTGTTTGTGCAGAATTTCTTTCTTAATTTATCTCGAATATGCAACAAGTTCTATAAACGATGGTGCCTTAGATGAAAATTTGACTAATAGAGAGTCGTTGAATCTTTCTCGTAGTGTATTGCACGTCCTCTCCAAGACAGGATTTGGGAGGGAAATTTAGAGAAACATTCATCACATTACTTCTGCCCGGTTCTCAAAATGTTGCTTATTTATGAAGAATTTAGAAATTCTTTTTGCCTCTCCGTTGTCGTACGATCAAGACTGACTACGAACGAAGTGAAAAAAATGTGCCAAAGCAACAATAAAATGTAGAAATGTAAAGACACTTCAACCATTTTGGACGCCATCGATTTCAAATTACGGCTAAAAAACCGATAGGATGGAATTATTATAAAGTTGCACAGTTTTTGTTGCGTAACTCAGGAATAGCTGTAAGTGATACATTTTATCTCTATATGTGCCTACAATTGCCATTACAAATGTTTAATTGCGCGTCCCAATGGCGATTTGGCAGGCTTACGTATGCTGGAGAACCTCTGTGACGTTGGACGACTGAAGAGTTCCGTTGTAGCCACGTAATTCATGATCTAATGCGTCAGTTAACTTTATGCGTCACTCATGGACTTTGCATTCACCGGGTGGCGCCTAACGTGTATGTGCATGTACCGTTTCCAACCAATACTATTCGCCAAGCGAAATCTAGGAAAAGACAGTTCACCTACTTGTTATGATTAATCATAATTATTAGGTTTTTTTTCGTTGATACATTTAAGGGTTTTAAGGCGATTTTATACTATGGGGAAAATACTGCACCACGCTGCATCGGACAAACATTGTGTGCCATATGAGTAAAACTGGGATTACAATATAACATAAAACATACCTTGTATAGGTACTTCAGAAGAAAATAGCTAGTATTACTCTTGTGAACAATCTGTCCGATCGGAACTAATGGGGTAATGTATAACTCGCCTTAGCAGTATGAACCAGCATTGCGCACCGACAATTATAACGAAATAAGTAACGAAGTTATGGGTGAATTGACCTTACATACCAATTTGCAACTAATGTCCTTTGTAATTACTAGTATGACGACCAATACACTAGCTCAATTTGTAGGCAGGCTGGGCTGCAGGTCAATCGGTGGTGGGTTGGCGCCATATTTAGACATCTGCGGCTCGATGTTTCAAGCATTCGTGTACTTTAAAGTGGCATAAAACGCCACATTTCATTTCTTATAGTGAGTACGGCTGTCCGGGGTCGGCCATGAACTTTCGCTGAGTTCTTTCTACTCCGTTACATGATGATTTGACGTTCCGTTATATATCTGACTATAGACCACCCACACACCAGAATCTCCCATTGTCAATCGTATATACCTGCTGGTGCTCTTACTGGAGCGCAAAACATACTCGTCACAAAAGGGAATAAACTGTATCCAATTTGACAGCCAAACGTTTGACTTTGGATTTGAATCTACGGCGTTGTTTGGTCCCATTAACTGATTCATTTTAGACAACAGAGATGGAGTGGCCCGGGATTAGGGGTCCCATGAACAACCATCGGTTTTTGCAAGGTAGCCCAGACAACTCATCTCATGTATACGTATTGCTCTTCAGCCAGTTGGAGATGGGAAGGGACCGCCAAGTCAATCTATGCGTTTTCACATGTGCAAGATTCGATAAAGCTTTAGACCAAAATGCATAAAGAATAGATTTAGTGGATTTCTGGGTGATCAACTTGGGTGTCAGACGTTTAGACGCGCGGTTTGTGCTCAGCAGCGTGCTTCCGCATTTAGATAATCCGCATTTAAATTAAACATCCACATGCCATATCAGTAAGATGTATTCTTAGAAAGGATGGGCAGCCGGGTGGCTCAGCATACAGCTGTACATACCTACGCGAGGGATCGCTGCGCCGCTCACAGCCACCAGTTTCCTGTGGTCGCAAAAAAACGCACGGTGGTACCGTAAACCGTCGAATTTAATGAGTCTCATGACCAACGGTCCCACTCGCTTGACATGAAATCGATGTGATGACTGCGACAAGCTCTGACGGTTTAAGAAAGGCGTATTCCGTCATAGACATAAATGCCGCGTAATAATTAATTTTTAAAGGCTTTAGTCACAATTAATGAGCTACATATAGATCGTCTTACGTAAATGGGTGGATGCCAACCAACCAAGGGAACTTCGGTCAGCGCAATGAGCTGCATGCCAACAGGTCGCAGGTTCGAACTCTGGTGACCATCATTAAACCCATCATTAAGCACCATGATATTGTGCCGATGCGTTTCGTAGCTCATTGCATGGCCTTTAATGCTTGCACAAATAATGGCGTAGATCACTGTTTTGGGCGGCATACCGGGAGAAATCATATCGCTTTATCTCGAGGCGTCCTCAAAGAACCGGTCTCATACAAGTTCGCGTAATAATTCATCTTCAGTGGCTGTTTATTCGGCTAATTTGCATTCATGCATGCAATAAGAAGCATGTTTGTCGTTTTGATTTGTCCTCCTTAGATTTTGCCCCGCATTGCAATATGCAAACATGTCACCCCCGCAATATCGCCTCTTCGTATGCTACAACATCTAGAACTGCAGTCGCCCTAAGCACTCAACATGGGTCGCACAGATAAAGTATTCACAAACTTGGTGGCGCCATCGTACGACGGGCGAGTCTCATTCCAAGGTCAAGGTCGCACGCGGGGGTTTCGTCAAATAGATCACTTCAATGTTCGACAAACAACCGTGTTACGAGATATGAAAGGTGGGCTAATGTACTATGGGGCAGCATCAGAAGAGACGAACATGAAATATTCAACGGTCCTCAGACTATTTTTACCGGATATGGATGCGGGAGTGTTTCCTATCGACACCCGGAGGATTAACCCAAGACATTTGCAGAGGAAGGGTCGATAATTTGAAACTACTGACAAGCAGCGCAACAACTTAAAAGTCATGGACACAGAGGAAGCCATTAGTGGTCGGGACGACACGGCATGGAGAAATCACATGTCACTAATAAAAGGCGGGTCATGGTGTTAATGGGGCCGCAGTTCATGCAGTGACTGTCCATATATATATATATGTCTATACGACGAGAGGCAATATATATAAATTTATTTGGTGTAAACTATTGTTGCCTCGACGTACGGCGAGTGGCACTCCTATAAGTGGCCAGCATGGCCAAGGTGGAGCTATTTGTAGTCACCTCCGCCCGTTCACCTAAAAACGGGGCGCCCTCTATCCGACAAATGCTACCCCTTGCTCCGTTTCAAAGATTGATGCCCTCCACGGTGGCGTAGACGTTGCCCCTTTTGAGCGTCCCAGTTACAGAGGGCTTTCCCTCCACCTTGAGGACATAGGTGGGGGGGGGGGGGGGTGGAGGGGGTAGAACCGTAGACAACACTAGAGCCACAGCCACAGCCACAGCCAGAGGTCGATGGAATTTGCTGAAGGAAAATAAGGGACGGCCACTCCGTAGGATATTGAGGTCCGGTATGTAATTTCCTTGTGATTAACATGGTTTAGGCGCCTGACCGTGAAAGCTGCAGGGCTTGGATGGGCATTTCACCATTGCGTTGATGTTTTTCCGAATATGTTCATGGATGGTGGTTATTGAAATAGTGGTGATCAAAATCTGAACAAATATCCTATTTGTTTCTATCATATCTGTGGGCATATCGGTGAAATACAATTATTATAATGATTAATCGAGAGAGAAATGATAGCATTATTCTGATATTCGCGAATTAATTGTTCTGTCACGTTGAGCTACAAGTAAACTTGGACAATTGATGGACCTAGAGACACATCACCGGGAATGTTATCTATCTTTCTCTATTCGGCAGAATGTATTCATGGGGAGAACAATGTTATGAACACAATGCACTCCTGCTTCAAAAATATTATTATTCATGTTATTGGGAGCATGTCTTTTCTTCGTGTCATTTAGCTGTAAATGCATTCAGTCTCAACTACCCCATTTTTGTTAAAAATCAGTAACAACAACATCAAGCTGAGATCGTTGCGCCAGTCGTGCACTTTCCAAAGATGGTGCATATTGCGAAGCGTCGGCAACGAAGCGGTTTTGATGCATGGTATGTTACCCCAGTTGGGAAAAAAAGCAATAAAACTGGGTCCAGTCTGTAATGGAATTGAATTAGAGTCACACGGCTGGTCCGTCACCTTAATGCCCTATGTGACGGACATAGGCCGGCCAGCGAGACTGCCGAGGCTCCAACATAGGACGCCACTGGTCACGTCGTCCTCAATCGCCCTGCAGAGAGAGCCACCTCTGCATATACCTCGGCGTGTGGGGTAGTACCGTCGCATTGCGAGAGTTTTATTTGGCGTATTCCAACGTTCCATATGATCCAATTTAACATAAACAGGGGCATGACACACGATTGGGAAATTCATACATGTTTTGATCGTAGGATCGAGAACAATTGTTTCGCATGCTTATTCACGTCTTATTCATGCAATTCCGCTGAACGAAAATTAGAAATAGCTTTAGAGTGAAACTATTTTATTTAAATATAGGTAATTGTTTAGAATAAAATGATTATACTAACGATACAACGCATTAATATTGGAACCCAAAAATACCATGCGCAACATTTTCATCTAGTGAAGAAAACTGACGTACTTGAAGCGATACGACAACGAAAGACAACAACTAAACAAATCAAATAACGCCAATAACAGAGTGATGACAGTGAATGATGACAGCCAATGTACAACTCATATTCCGAGGTCCAACAAGGCTTTCATCGATGGTGTCAAGATATCCATTATCAAGATATCCACGATTTCCTCTGGATCTAGCGCTGACGCTGGTTCTAGCACAGGCTATCATTTTCTGCCTCCCATATGTAAAGGGTAGGGGACGCCCTTCTAGTACATCCAGTGTCGGAACCTGAAACAAGGATTTCCCAAAACGGCGTGCATAAGAAGAATACCCTGGGTGCTGTGAATAAACTTTTGGTGCTTGAGACAGAACGGGGAAAGAACCAGCGGACTACGTGGACATCGTCACAATGCTGATACTCAGATTCTCTATTGGAATACGGTTAGATAGGAATGGGTAAGAAAAAAAGTATGTAAAAAACGAGCGGCTCAGGTAATCTATTTGACAAACATTTTGGCAAAAGGCGACTGAGACACTTATTGTACAAACAATGTTTGCTACTCTGTTGATGCTGGAGAACATCTCGTTTTGCGTGGGTGGGCGGTGCAGAGAAATCGCTGGAGGGGCGGGAGCCGCGATGGATACCGCCTAGGCTGAAATTGGCTTGTGGATTGCCAAAAGCGACTAATTCGACTATTGCTAACATTTTCCAAAAGGCACCCAAAATTAATCATATCACTTTGGTGCCGGCCCAATGGTCCCGTAAATCACCACGCTAACCCCCCATTGTGACCTTTAGGCAAAGTTTGTTGACCTTTAATCATTGTAAGTAAACTGTCGTGTCCTGAATCAGCCTCGCTTTCCGATGTGTCCTAGAAGCTAAAGCTGTAGAAACGCTCCATATATGAGGTTTGAAATACGATCTGGCCGTTGTTATTTGTTTCCGATAAGGAATTCCCCGACGAACCAACCTTGACAGGGTAAAGCAAAAAAACAAGTGCGTTTGTCCGTACTGAGGTCGTTACCCGTCGTTAAGGAGGACGGGACAGCCTATTCGATATTCAAAGAAGGATGGTGGGTGGGGTGGGGGGGGGTGGTGCTTGGGAAAGGGGGAGGGGTGCACTTACAAGCAGAGCTTTCTAAGGCGGATAGTTGATGAATGGCATGGAATATGGCGTAATGCGACAACAAGGCACCATGCCGTGAGCAGTGCAGTTTGCTTATGTAGTCCATTCACTACGGATTCCTTTCGAAAAAACGACGCCCGTGGCCGAGGAATGTAAAGCGGTATCTTAAAGGAATATTCCGTATGTGGAAAACTATTGATCTGCAAGGATAACTTTCACATATTACTTACTACTCATTCTTATCAATTTCGTGGACGTCATGCCGACGGAGTAATTATCCATTGCTATGAAGAATTTAGGTCTCAGTGATGCGAAATATCGGACCACTGCGTAGTTCAATTTCCACTAGTGCAAATGAATATATAATATAATTTTTTGTGCAGGATATTGATATCTTCCTTTGTAAAGAACTCACGGAACGTATCTCTTCTTTGCCGTGATCCTTGTTATATGACATATATGGGAATGCGGACCTTACAATCACCAAATCTCCGACATCTATCTATGACTGTGAGCCAATCTGTCGTGTTTTCCATATGAGTAGTGTTCTAATACTATATGACGTTATACAGCATTGATGCCACAAATATGTCGATGTAATGCTTGTGAAATGTACTTACTTTTATACTTACTTTACGTATGCAACCCAAGAAGAAATGACTTACGACATGAAACAAGTTCTCCCTACTCTCAAGTTATGAGTGTTAATGTCCTGTGACACTGCGACGTTTCGACGGATTGATTGATCCAATGCATACACGCATGACACTTCTTTTCATTTCCATATAGACTTATTCATACTCCGTTAATTAGTGTCGTTCACATTCTTTAATTTAATGTTACAAGCCTTTACATTTGATAAGGTGCATTCGCTATTGTTAATCGTATCCGTCTGGTCATTGGCGCATTGTTCGCATGTACATTCTCATTGGCTACCAATCCATATCATTTGCTCTTAAGCAAGTGAGCTTCGCCACCCTGAGCAGATTGCGTTTGGGGATTGCACCGGAAGCGTACCGACCTTGACGGTTCAATTATTGTATAGTTACGGGTAATCTTTATGTTGCCCTGTATTCACTATATAATTTTAGCACATTTATGATAGATTACTTGTTAGTGTATCTATAACTGGTAGCTTTTTTTGCGCATATAATTAAAATATATCGGCACTGATGTCTCATTTGCTAGTACGCGTATTAAAGAATCAATGAACACCTCACGTAACCACATCACATACGCAAGATATGTGTAATTATTCACGATTTAAGACTTATTTATTTCTATATAGTGTTCTAGGCACCTGTCAGGCACCTGTCAAGTTGTCTATTGAAGATATCATAGTTGGGCCCTCTCTGGACATATATACGCCACACTGTTGTGTATTCGGCGTTCTGTCTTCATACGGATAATTACATGATCAATGTATGACATGACCATTGTGCATATGACAGCGATCATTGGACAAATATGATTAAATACGTAATGCGGCTTGGAAAATATTCGAGCTGAACAAAAATTACAGCGTGCTAATATTCGTATATTGAAACATTACACTATATATTAAGCTGTCTGGCCACGTCTTGGTGCCACCATGAATATTCCCAGCCCACCACATAATGGCCGCCTGGTTGAGACGTCGCTGTTCCTTCTCAAATTTGATTGCGCTCCTGTCACTCTGTGTTTGAAGCTATCTGATCGAAAAAAGCGAAATGATTCGATGGAGTGGGTTTAGTGCTAGGTCTTTTTAATAACACGCTGGCGCTGGAGATGGTCTGTGTTACGGGCGACAAGGCGACGGGTTGTCGTTGATGTCGCACTGGATTGGGTCATTCGAAGCTTTATCGGCGCACTCATAGGCGCGCCTCGGGCGTTGTCGCTTTACCGCCTTAACGTACCTGGTGAGTTGTGGCAGCAATAGATTTGACGCAGCCGGTGGATTGTCGTTGTCAGTTGCAAGCGGCATCAAGCAACAAAACAAGCATGATTGACGACACTACATTAGACAGAGACGCTTACCAGTGTTTTTTTTTGTGTAAGATGACGTTTTATTTAGTAAAAATATGAACAGGTGAACATAAGCAATTGCTACCGACGAGATTTGTTCCTTCCATTAACGCAAAGTGGCCAATCATATAATTACCGGAGAAAATCATTCCGCGAAATAACAAAAAAAAAAGCCCTGGTTTTCTTTCTTCACCGAAGACAGCGGTTCGCATAATGACAGACGTAACCCGGCCGTAAACTAGTACTTGGTGAGATATCCTAACAACCGCAGAGCGTCTATTCCCAACCCCTGACATCGTCAGCAGCAACGTCTACAGTTACCTCACCTCACCAAGAGCAGCGGTGGAATTGGGTCCCGGCGCATCAGCCTCTTCTGGACTTGGCTTGACGCCGTAATAAAGTTTTAGTACAACTCGACTGTGACACAACACGCAGACTCCAACGCGTGACCAGAGACACAAGTGCTCCAATAAGGTGAAATTACAGCTGGAGACTCGACTTCAGCGTCATTCGTTCCCGCTGAATTCTAACGTCCTCGCGCCTGCTCTCTTCGCCAGTCGCCATGGACGAGACCATATATTCCAGTACAGTCACCGTTCAATTTATAACCCAGGTTTTGATATGGCGATAAGCGCTGTTAGGATACAGCTGTGGGTTCTGGGCCCAGATCTGTTGTTTTGACGCGAGAGGAAATAATACGGGACATTTGACATCAATGGTGCCATTTTGCGTCAGACAATATATACACGTTTCACTCCAGATAAATTCTGATATTGATGAAGGAAGGTTTTCCCAGGTTACGAATGGTTGTGATACTACCATAGGACCAAATAGATCTCCATCACAAATTCTGCAATGACGCCAACAATGAAATCCGTTGATGACACTTCTCGTGACGAAATTGAATTTGTCTTATATCTATTATTGCAAATACAGAGAAGATTTGAGTTGACATCCGCTTTGCGTGATCAGTAAAGCCGGTAATGTTTATTTAAAGGAACGAAAAATTCATTTAGCATGGTCAATTTTTCGCTGGAGTGGGGGCTCGGGGAGCCATATTAGGAGTAGACTAAGGCTTGTTACAAGGGTTGCACGTAGTTCTTTGTCGTCATCAATAACACATTAGGCAAAGGTGCTTACCACCACGGGTATTATTTTTTAATCGCCAAATGATATGTACTTGCAAGCCCTGGTTAGCCCTTTGCCATTTATTACATAATTGCATTGCAATATCTTATAATAATACATTTGTTTTATCATTACTATTTATGATATGCTACCATATTATATTTCTGCGCCAGCTGCATGTCCGCACTTGTCGTGGGCGCAATCCTGATGTGTTCCAGACATGTGCTGTCCGCACCTGTCGAGGGCAGTGTCCAGCACTGCACTGTCCCAGACATGTGTTGTCCGCAGCTGTCGAGGGCAGTGTCCAGCGCTGCGCCAGAGATGTGTTGTCCGCACCTGTCGAGAGCAGTGTCCTGCACTGCGCCAGACGTGTTGCCCGCACCTGCCCGCACCTGTCGAGGGCAGTGTCCAGCACTGCCCCAGAGTGTGGTCCGCACATATCGAGGGCAGTGTCCAGCACTGCACTGTCCCAGATATGTGGTTTCCGCACCTGTCGCGGGCAGTGTCCTGTACCGCCGCAGAGATTTGTGGTCTGCGCTTGTCGAGGGAAGTGTCCTGCCCCAGCCATGTGTTTTCCAGATCTGCAGTTCTAGGGCGTTTGATGACAGACGTCGAACTAAAGGTGGAACGTTATCAAAGGAAGCGGCGTATTACGTAGATGAAACAAAAGGAGCTCTGGCGAAGAGATTTTCTATTTCTGTCTTCACCGAAGACAGCGGTCTGCATATTGGCTGACGTAAAGCTGTCGTAAAACGGTAATTGGTGAGATGTCGTAACAACCATCCTTTCTCAACCCCTGACATTTTCACGAGAATGCCTGAAATTGCCTCACCTCTTTAAGAGTGGCGCTGAAACTGGGTCCCGGCCCATCAGCCCCTTCTGGACTTGGCTTGACGCGGTAATAAAGTTTTAGTACTGCGACACGACACGCAGACTCCAGCGCGTGACTAGAGCCACAAGCGGTCCAAGAAGGTGAAATTACACATGTCTCAAAATGCTGACGTCATCACGTCTGCTCTCTTCGCCAGTCGCCATAGGAGAAAACATATATTCTAGCCGCTAGGCTTGGATACAGCTGTACATTTGTTCTGCCGCCAGTTGTGATATCTGGACCAGAGAAAATATCAGTCGATGCGAGGTACTCAACACCAATGGCAGCATTTTTTGTCCAGACTAGGGAAAAGCGTTTTACGCCAGATAACCTCCGGTATGAGTGAAGAGAAGTTGCAAATGGTTCTTAAACTTCCGGACACAAGACACAAGTACACACAGGACACAAGTAGATATCAGTTACAACTTCCGCAAAGGCGTCAACGAAAACGAAGTCCAGTGTATGATACTTCATCTGACAACAATTAATTTCTGTAAACACTTTCCCATCGAGGAAATCTAATTTCCAGGACGCATTTGTTACACACGACGTGAAATTTAAGGCAAAAGATAATTTAATTTGTTGTCGTCAACAGCAAGTTTCATGGCACTTCACTGATGAAGCCTTCTTGAGGAAGGCATATGAAATACTTTCTTTGATCCATGAAGATATATGGTAGTCTCCATCTCATCAAATGCATCAAATGCATACATCATTGTTGTGGGACTAAGATGACTGGTCTTGCGCTGATAACCCAATCGGTTTATAACTGTGCCGGACATGCCATCGTACCATTGTTGTTGCATCAGAATTAATTGATCAATTAATTGATGCACTAAACATGTTCTGCCTACTGGATAAAAAAACCACGTGATCTGTTCTACACGAAACATTTCCCGTAATTGTACCCCATCGCACAGGTAAAGCCAACACTTTGCTTCGCACAAGACATAAATCCAAAGTGTCTTCAAACCTCGTCACAGTCTGCCTATGAACAGGATCCCGCCCCAGCCCCTGTCTGCGCAACCTCCCACCTCCCTACTGCAATTGGTCGCATTCAGTTGACCATGTCCATAGACATCATGTTACAGTGGGAAGCTGTGGGCGAGACTGGCTCTATAACCACTGGAAACTGGATCGCGGACAATTCGGTTTAAGTGTCCGAATGAGATCCACCAACCTGGAATCCACCCCCCCCCCACCACGCACACATACACACACACACCGCAAGAGACACTTCGGCAGAGCCATCCACCTCCCATCACGGAGTGAACTGCTGCCAGCCTACACAATGCGGGGTAAAGACAGGCTACTCCAGTATCCATTATAATGGATTATAACTCTCCATTATGTATGTCACTCGACACATCTGTACCGGACTCGATGGTGTTTCAAGATCATTATAATTGTGAGGTGTCCGTAAAGCGTATGATGAGTCGAACACAAATGCTGTCTGAGGTGATTGTAAGAGTAGACTGACTGAGGTGAGCCTGATGATAGACAGACTGTGATGGTAGACTGACTGAGGTGAGCCTGATGATTGAATGAGATGGTAGACTGACTGAGGCGAGCCTGATGATAGACCGACTGTGATGGTAGACTGACTGAGGCGAGCCTGATGACAGACAGACTGTGATGGTAGACTGACTGAGGTGAGCCTGATGATTGAATGAGATGGTAGACTGACTGAGGCGAGCCTGATGATAGACTGACTGTGATGATAGACTGACTGAGGTGAGCCTGATGACAGACAGACTGTGATGGTAGACTGACTGAGGTGAGCCTGATGATTGAATGAGATGGTAGACTGACTGAGGCGAGCCTGATGATAGACCGACTGTGATGGTAGACTGACTGAGGCGAGCCTGATGACAGACAGACTGTGATGGTAGACTGACTGAGGTGAGCCTGATGATTGAATGAGATGGTAGACTGACTGAGGCGAGCCTGATGATAGACTGACTGTGATGGTAGACTGACTGAGGTGAGCCTGATGACAGACAGACTGTGATGGTAGACTGACTGAGGTGAGCCTGATGATTGACTGTGATGGTAGACTGACTGAGGTGAGGCTGATGACAGACAGACTGTGATGGTAGACTGACTGAGGCGAGCATGATGATAGACTGTGATGGTAGACTGACTGAGGGGAGCCTGATGACAGACAGACTGTGATTGTAGACTGACTGAGGTGAGCCTGATAATTGACTGTGATGGTAGACTGACTGAGGTGAGCCTGATGACAGACAGACTGTGATGGTAGACTGACTGAGGCGAGCATGATGATTGACTGTGATGGTAGACTGACTGAGGTGAGCCTGATGACAGACAGACTGTGATTGTAGACTGACTGAGGTGAGCCTGATGATTGACTGTGATGGTAGACTGACTGAGGTGAGCCTGATGATTGAATGAGATGGTAGACTGACTGAGGTGAGCCTGATGATTGACTGTGATGATAGACTGACTGAGGTGAGCCTGATGATTGACTGTGATGGTAGACTGACTGAGGTGAGCCTGATGATTGACTGTGATGGTAGACTGACTGAGGTGAGCCTGATGATTGACTGTGATGGTAGACTGACTGATGTGAGCCTGATGATTGACTGTGATGGTAGACTGACTGAGGTGAGCCTGATGATTGACTGTGATGATAGACTGACTGAGGTGAGCCTGATGATTGACTGTGATGATAGACTGACTGAGGTGACCCTGATGATTGAATGAGATGGTAGACTGACTGAGGTGAGCCTGATGATTGACTGTGATGGTAGACTGACTGAGGTGAGCCTGATGATTGACTGTGATGGTAGACTGACTGAGGTGAACCTGATGATTGAATGAGATGGTAGACTGACTGAGGTGACCCTGATGATTGAATGAGATGGTAGACTGACTGAGGTGACCCTGATGATTGAATGAGATGGTAGACTGACTGAGGTGAGCCTGATGATTGACTGTGATGGTAGACTGACTGAGGTGAGCCTGATGATTGAATGAGATGGTAGACTGACTGAGGTGAGCCTGATGATTGACTGTGATGGTAGACTGACTGAGGTGAACCTGATGATTGACTGCGATGGTAGACTGACTGAGGTGAGCCTGATGATTGACGGTGATGGTAGACTGACTGAGGTAAGCCTGATGATTGACTGTGATGGTAGACTGACTGAGGTGAGCCTAATGATTGACTGTGATGGTAGACTGACTGAGGTGAGCCTGATGATTGACTGTGATGGTAGACTGACTGAGGTGAGCCTGATGATTGACTGTGATGGTAGACTCACTGAGGTGAGCCTGATGATTGACTGTGATGGTAGACTGACTGAGGTGAGCCTGATGATTGACTGTGATGGTAGACTGACTGAGGTGAGCCTGATGATTGACTGTGATGGTAGACTGACTGAGGTGAGCCTGATGATTGACTGTGATGGTAGACTGACTGAGGTGAGCCTGATGATTGAATGAGATGACTGTCATGGTAGACTGACTGAGGCGAGCCTGATGATAGACTGACTGTGATGGTAGACTGACTGAGGTGAGCATGATGATTGACTGAGATGACTGTCATGGTAGACTGACTGAGGTGAGCCTGATGACAGACTGACTGTCAGGGTAGACTGACTGAGGCGAGCCTGATGATAGACTGACTGTGATGGTAGACTGACTGAGGCGAGCCTGATGATAGACTGACTGTGATGGTAGACTGACTGAGGTGAGCATGATGATTGACTGTGATGGTAGACTGACTGAGGTGAGCCTGATGACAGACAGACTGTGATTGTAGACTGACTGAGGTGAGCCTGATGATTGACTGTGATGGTAGACTGACTGAGGTGAGCCTGATGATTGACTGTGATGGTAGACTGACTGAGGTGAGCCTGATGATTGACTGTGATGGTAGACTGACTGAGGTGAGCCTGATGATTGACTGCAATGGTAGACTGACTGAGGTGAGCCTGATGATTGACTGTGATGGTAGACTGACTGAGGTGAGCCTGATGATTGACTGTGATGGTAGACTGACTGAGGTGAGCCTGATGATAGGCTGACAGAAGGGATTGTAGTAGTAGACTGACTGGAGTAACTGTGCTGACTGACTGAAGTGAACCTGATGATAGGCTGATTGAGGTGATTGTAGTAGTAGACTGACTAGAGTAACTGGGCTGACTGACTGAGGTGAACCAGATGATAGGCTGATTGAGGTGATTGTAGTAGTAGACTGACTAGAGTAACTGGGCTGACTGACTGAGGTGAACCTGATGATAGGCTGATTGAGGTGATTGTGGTAGTAGACTGACTGGAGTAACTGGGCTGATTGACTGAGGTGACGAGTTGTAGAATGACTAAGGTGACTGTGATGGTAGACTGACTGAAATAACTGTGATAGTAGACTGACGGACGCTACTGGGATGGTAGAGGGACTGAGTTGACTATGACGGTAGACTGTGATGGCAGCCTCTCACGGTGCCGCCATTACAATAGCTGAGGTGTCTGACAGGCGCATCTTTGGAGGAAGGTAACGGAAAAGTACCTTGTGCATGCAAATTGAATGTCAAAACCTGGTTCCTCTGTCTGTCAGATATCCATGCGTATGACCTCCAACCACCTCCAACCACCAACCCCTCCCCTCCCCGCCCCGCCCCGCTATACCCTTCACCCCACACCGCCCCGCCTACGCAGACCGGGTTCCATGGCCGCGAGACGTCGGTTCTCGTCCTTTAGAGGTCACGGCGGTGTCAGGTGGAAATGGATTGTGTCTCCTTTGACATTCAGTCCATGCGACAGGAGGGCGTGTCGCTCCCAGTGAGGAGTTCCGAGGCTTGTCAATTGGCGAGTAGCTGCTAATAGAGTGCCATCGTCAGCTTATACACAGCCAACTGTCGTCAGAGATGACGCAAATATTGACCAAGGGGATGCCGTAAAGTGAGATTTTGGGGGTACTCTTTTTGGGTAGGGGGAGTTATTTTGCCATAGCCGTATATAATATATAGAAATTTACAAAAAAACTAAGGATATGAGAACGAAATATAGGCAACGAGAATAAAAGCAAAAATGACTTTGCATTCTGCTCACTGATTAGTGTAGGCGAGTGGGAGGAAGGTTTGTTGGCCGGCAGATGTAATTTACAGCTGAATAGCCGAATAGCGCCAGAATGACGACGTTCACCCTCTTCGTTTGCCTCCCCGCGTTGTTGCCTAAAGGAGACATGCCCTGCGTAAGCTTTCATGATAACCCCGTGGCCCCGTGGTTAGCGAGTTCCTGTCGGGTGTTTTGAGTCGCTGAATGTGCGCTGCTGCCCATTTTGTTACCTATGATAAAAGCCTGTCTGTGAAGCTTTTCAATCTGGAGTGTCTGGAGACGAAAACACGATTACCTGCTAAAGAAACACATGCTTGCGTCCCCCACGGTAAAGGTTTAGTTTAAACCCAAACTGACATGGCATTGCAGCTGCTTGATTCCCTTCAACATTCTTGAATTGTTCCCCTACCGCTCTTTGGCTGATTAATTTGCAGGGCGGCAGTGAAACCGCATTTCCCGACAACCACTATGAAGCGCTCATGTCATAAGTGTCTCATGGTTTTGATGGAGATAAAAAGAAATCGATCATTGTCACCGAAATTAATCAACATGAAAGCCCACATTGCCCTTAATTTTGTAAGATTTGATGGTAACGCCGACCGCAAATAAAAGTCTTCCAAGAGAGTCACCTCAGTCAGCCTACCACTAGAGTCATCTCAGTCAGTCTACCAACACAGTCACCTCAGTCAGTCTACCATCACAATCACCTCAGTCAGTCTACCATCACAGTCACCTCAGTCAGTCTACCATCAGTCAGTCAGTCTACCATCACAGTCATCTCAGTCAGTCTACCATCCCAGTCATCTCGGTCAGTCTACCAATACAGTCATCTCAGTCAGTTCACCATCACAGACACCTCAGACCGTCTGCCATCACAGTCACCTCAGTCAGTCTGCCAACACAGTCACCACGGTCGGTCTTCCAACATAGTCACCTCAGTCAGTCTGCCATCACAGTCATCTCAGTCAGTCTACCAACACAGTCACGTCAGTATTATGTCACAGTCACGTCATTCAGTATTATGTCACAGTCACGTCATTCAGTATTCTATCACAGTCACCTCAGTCAGTCTCCCAGCACAGTTACCTCAGTCCGTCTCGAATCACACAATCACCTCAGCCAGTCTACGATCACAGTCACCTCAGTCCGTCTGCCACCACAGTCATCTCAGTCAGTCTTTCATCAAAATCGCCTCAATCAGTCTGCCAACAGTCACGACGGTCAGCCATCCAACAGAGTCACCTCAGTCAGTCTGCCATTACAGTCATCTCAGTCAGTCTACCAACACTGCCACGTCAGTATTCTATCCCAGTCACGTTAGTCAGTATTCTGACACAGTAAACTCAGTATGCCATCCCAGCCACCTCAGTCAGTCTACCATCACAGTCATCTCAGTCAGTCTACCCACACTGCCACGTCAGTATTCTATCCCAGTCACGTTAGTCAGTATTCTGTCACAGTAAACTCAGTATGCCATCCCAGCCACCTCAGTCAGTCTGCCATTACAGTCATCTCAGTCAGTCTACCAACACTGCCACGTCAGTATTCTATCCAAGTCACGTTAGTCAGTATTCTGTCACAGTAAACTCAGTATGCCATCCCAGCCACCTCAGTCAGTCTGCCATTACAGTCATCTCAGTCAGTCTACCAACACTGCCACGTCAGTATTCTATCCCAGTCACGTTAGTCAGTATTCTGTCACAGTAAACTCAGTATGCCATCCCAGCCACCTCAGTCAGTCTGCCATTACAGTCATCTCAGTCAGTCTACCAACACTGCCACGTCAGTATTCTATCCCAGTCACGTTAGTCAGTATTCTGTCACAGTAAACTCAGTATGCCATCCCAGCCACCTCAGTCAGTCTGCCATTACAGTCATCTCAGTCAGTCTACCATTACAGTCATCTCAGTCAGTCTACCAACACTGCCACGTCAGTATTCTATCCCAGTCACGTTAGTCAGTATTCTGTCACAGTAAACTCAGTATGCCATCCCAGCCACCTCAGTCAGTCTACCATCACAGTCATCTCAGTCAGTCTACCAACACTGCCACGTCAGTATTTTATCCCAGTCACGTTAGTCAGTATTCTGTCACAGTAAACTCAGTATGCCATCCCAGCCACCTCAGTCAGTCTACCAGCACAGTCATCTCAGTCAGTCTACCAACACTGCCACGTCAGTATTCTATCCCAGTCACGTTAGTCAGTATTCTGTCACAGTAAACTCAGTATGCCATCCCAGCCACCTCAGTCAGTCTGCCAGCACAGTCATCTCAGTCAGTCTACCAACACTGCCACGTCAGTATTCTATCCCAGTCACGTTAGTCAGTATTCTGTCACAGTAAACTCAGTATGCCATCCCAGCCACCTCAGTCAGTCTACCATTACAGTCATCTCAGTCAGTCTACCAACACTGCCACGTCAGTATTCTATCCCAGTCACGTTAGTCAGTATTCTGTCACAGTAAACTCAGTATGCCATCCCAGCCACCTCAGTCAGTCTACCAGCACAGTCATCTCAGTCAGTCTACCAACACTGCCACGTCAGTATTCTATCCCAGTCACGTTAGTCAGTATTCTGTCACAGTAAACTCAGTATGCCATCCCAGCCACCTCAGTCAGTCTGCCATTACAGTCATCTCAGTCAGTCTACCAACACTGCCACGTCAGTATTCTATCCCAGTCACGTTAGTCAGTATTCTGTCACAGTAAACTCAGTATGCCATCCCAGTCACCTCAGTCAGTCTACCAGCACAGTCATCTCAAAGTATTTCATATGCCTTCATCAACAAGATGTCTCCTGCATCAGGAAACTTGACAACCAATATTTACAAACATTTACACCCCCGCGTCCCTCGCCGCTGTTACCTAGGTTATTAACCCGAGGGAGAACAACGGGCACTGACCGACCTGGATTGACTGCGTACACGTTACCATAGAGACAAAAAAACGGTCGCGCAGGGGCAAAGAGGCAATGGCCGTACCATTTTGGCACTTATCCATGGCAACCAGAGCCTCATTTCCGCCTCAATTACGTACGGTGTGCCTATTATCAAAGAACTGTGGGAAATAAGCAAAAAGCGCGACGTAAATCTGTAACAAGAGCTGGGCGCGCGCCGCCGGGCGGGGAGGCTTACTCACGCTCGGTCGACGCAGTGCTGACGAAGACATGTAGAGGCGTGTAGCAAGACTTATGTGGCATAGTCTTAGTTTAAAAGAAGATCTGGAAATTTGGTATTGTTAGTCTGGTGGGTGTGGAATGAAGCCAAAGAGCTTATCATCAATGCTTAAAGTATCTCCCATTAATTATATTCAACTTGTTTCCAATAAAATTAAACTAAATGAGTGACTATTTGGATACATTCGTATAAATTTATTCAACAAGAGATATGGTCTTATTACAGAATATCTTGGTAAAATAATAAAATAGCTAAATAAGAACTAATTTAGTAACTTGTAAAAATCGTAATTAAAATTTTAGACTGCCCCAAATTATATGCTTTTATTATATTTTTGGTTCCATTAGATAAAGTGTCTTCATGAAGCATTCTATGAAATAAACACTGACAATAACAATTAATGGCATGCCCATTATTTCAATTTTAATAAGTTGAATTTCTAGCACTTTAATTTTGTATTCTTTGAAATAATAAAGTTTATGTTTTAGTATATATGAATAAAACTTTTTATTCATGTGATTAAACTTCAATATTTTGATTCATAGGAATAAACTTGTTTGCAGTGCTGTGCCCACGAGTGCTCAGGCGCCAAATCTGTCCCAGAAACTGCAAATAAACACCCTGCATCATATTTATCTTGTAATGTTATTTACCCTCCATTATATAATGTTTTTTCCCTTTCGCCCAATAGATGGATGTACACGAGAGGATGCAGCTATCGGGCCCAAGCGACTTTGCATATGCTACCCAAACAAGTTGGAGCGTAATTATAATGAATCAAGAGTTGCACACCTCATTGTAACGCCTTGCGAAGAATCTACACAGGCATACAGACTCACAAATAAAGACAGCTGACACCGTCAAGGCTTAATCTAATTGTTTAACTGGTACAAATGGTGATCACCGTGTAGAACTACACATGTCACCCTGCTAATAATATGTCTGTAAAGCCATGAGTCGTGTTTATCTAGCTCATCAATATTCTGATGTCACGAAAAAACAGTAAAAGTACAATCACAAAATCCGCGGTTAAGACGGTCACCCAATATATATTCAAGACACAGAATTGGAATTATAAAACACGTTTGTATCTATGGACGCAGACTAAAATTCCTGACTCGATACGAACCAGATGATACTCCCCAGATCACAGCCATGGGGGGGAAATACCAGAATAGAATCAGATACAAGATGAGAGCCATCCTTTTATGAAAATCTAACCAAAACCCATCCCTTTGTCAAAACAAGCGATGGCACGTCTTCTTATCGATACTAACCCTGAAATCTTTGCCATGAATAAAAAACCTGACATCCGTACACACCCACCAGTTATCAATACATACCATGGATATCCCTTTATGAATACGAACTCTGGCTTCCCTTTATCAACGTAGGCCCAGGTACATTATTTTATCTGCACTATCCCTGATATCCCTGTTATCAACATCAAGCTCTGGACATATCTTTAACAGTACAAACCATGGACATCCTTTAACCAATACGAGTCCTGGCTGTCTCTCTATGAAGGGAAACCCTGAAATTCCTGAAATCCTGAAATGAAATGCTCATCCTGAAATCTCTGTCATCAATACGCATCCTGACATCCCTGCTAACAAACCAAACTGTGCTATCCCTTTATTAAGATCAACCCATGGATTTCTTGTCATCAATGCAACCCCTGTTACATCCATGTATTAATACAAATCCTGGCAGCCCGACTTCCTTCCGTTCGACCTAGATCAGCCGGATTTCTCCCATCGCGACCCATCAGCGAGATAAAAACATTCATTCAGTGCATAAGTAAGAAGTCCTATACCTTACCGGGCGCTGCCTTTGTGCAGGCGATATAAGAATATCTCATGTCATCTACGTAATATGCTGCTTCCTTTGATAACGTTTCACCTTTAACTTGATCAAACGCCCTAGAAGTACATATCGGGCAAACACGACGCGGACGAAGCATGTCTGGAGCAGTCAGGCACTGACCTGGACCGATGCGGACAACACATGTCTGGGACAGTGCTGGACACTGCCCTCGACAGGTGCGGGGAACACATGTCTGGGCCAGTACAAGGCACTGCCCTCGACAGGGGCGGGAACCACATGTCTGGGCCAGTACAAGGCACTGGCCTGGACAGGTGCGGACAACACATGCCTGGGGGAGTCCTGGACACTGCCCTCGACAGGTACGCCAACACATGTCTGGGGCAGTGCCGGTCACTGCCCTTGACAAGTGCGGACAAGACATGTCTAGTGCAGTACAGGGCACTGCCCTCGACAGTTGCAGGAACGACATGTCTAGGGCCCAACAAGATTGCGCCCTCGACGAGTGCGGACATGCAGCTGGTCCAGAAATATAACAAGTTATTATCATAAAAAATTGCGTTAGGCAATTTGAAATTAATATCCATGGTGGCAAGCACCTTCGTCCGATATGTGTTATTGATTACGACCAATATAAGCACTTCTTGTATGACACAATGACCATGCTCAAGGAATGTTTGATTTCATATATTAATGGCTTTGAGGATCGCATGCTGATCGTATGACAGGGATATCCACTCAACTCTTGTTTGTATTTGCAATAATAAGTATAAGAAAAAATAAAGTTCCTCAAACGAAGTGTCATAGACGGATTTCATTGATGGCGCGGGTTGCAGAATTTGTAATTGAGATCTACATTTGTCCTCTGTCCTTTGTGGCAGTATCACACCCATTCGTAACCTGGCAACCACACTCCATCAATATCGGAGTTCATCTGGCGTGAAACGTTTATATCTAGTCTAGAACACAATGGCGCCATTGATGCCAAATGCTCCGTATTATTTCCTTTCGCGCCCACACAACACAGCAGGTGGCTCAACCTACAGCTGTATCCAAACAGCGCTTGTCGCCATAGCAAAACCTGGGTTTTAAATTAAACGATTACTGCACTGGAGTATGTGGGCTTGCCCATGACGACTGCCGAGGACAGGAGGCGTGATGACGTCAGAGTTGTTTGACATGTCCCGAGACTTCAGCGTCCAGAAGAGGCTGATGTGCCGGGACCAAATTTCACCGCCACTCTTAAAGAGTTGATGTAATTTCTGGCGATCTCGTAAAAATGTCAACGGTTGCGAATCGACGGTCTGCGGTTGTTACGACATTTCACCAATAATAGTTTTACGCCAGCTTTACGTCAGTCCATATGCAGACCGCTGTCCTCGTCGAAGAAAGAATATGTCAATCTCGTCGCCAGAACTACTTTTCTTGTTATTTCATAAAGTGATTTTGTCCCGTAATTAAGTGATTGACCACTTTAGGTTAATGACAGGAATAAATATTGTCGGTAGCAGAAGCCATCTGTTCATCTTTTTCTTTTTCTAAATAAAAACCCGTTTCCTTTAACAGTCAAAACACTGGTTAGCGTTTCTGTCCACATTAGTGTCGTCAGTCATGTTTGTTTTGTAGTTTCTTACCGCTTGCAACTGACGATGACAACTCTACAGGCGGGACAAATCTAGTGATGCCACAAATCCCCAGGCACGCTATGCCGGTGAAGGGACAACTCCCCCGGCGCGGCGATTGAGTGCGCCGAAAACTCCTCGAATTACCCGATCCGGTGCGACAACAACGACAACAAGTCGCCTTGCCGCCCGTAACATCGAGATAGATCATCTCCATCGCCAGCACGTGATTACAAACATAGCACTACACCCACTTAATCGAATCATTTCGTTTTTTTGCGATCAGATAGCTTCATATATAGAGTGACAGGAGCGCAATCAAATTTGAGAGGGAACAGCGAAGCCCCCGACGAGACGTCCATTACATAGTAGGCTTGGAATACTCATGGTGGCACCAATATGTGGCTAGACAGCTTAATAGGCGGTGTAGTATTTCGATATATGGGGAGTAACACGCTCCACTTGTCATTGAGCCCGACTATGTCCCGAGACATATTTAATCATCATTTTTCTCGTTGGGATTTATGGATTGATCTTTTATACATTCGTCATGGTATTATCTAGAGTATCCACCTATAGAACAGAACAGTGTGACAAACATATCTCCACATCAGAATCAGAATCAGAATCATTTATTCGAAGTACATTAATAACAAAAAGTACATTTACAACAGTTCAGTTCAGCTTGATCAGGAGACCCCCATTAAGACCTGTGCGGTCGCTTTCATGAGGGCCACCTCAGTTAGAGTAGGTACATTGACGATGGGCGGACTTCTGAAGTGAATTTATATGGACAATAGTAGCAAATACAACAAATAATAAATACACAAACAGAAGAACAACAATCAAGAAAACAGAAAAAACAAAAAACAAAAACAAAAAAAACAAAAACACAAGGAAAAAGAAGTTTATATACACCTAGAATCATTTGAAGGACGAGTGCAGGAAGGGGGACGGGGTGGGGGGTAGGGGGGGGGGGAGCATTGGAGGGTGAATCTGGGAAGGAATATTATATTGCTTGGCATACGTAACAATTTGGAATCGTACAGTTACTGCTATAACCTACTAAAAACAGCTTTACAGTTGTCGCGAAAGAGGGAAGGCTATGCGTCGATATTTTGTCTGTCACCTGCTGCGGAGCTAAATTCAATACATTGGGTAAACTATTTCGTATGCATATTGCGAGCAAATTCATGAAGGATGGGATGAGTACGATACTGATTACAATGTCTCGTGTGATAACGATAAATGTCGGAATGCTGGATAGGTGCCATGATGGAAAAATAAGGTGGCAGTTTATTATTTTTTAATTTAAAATAAAACTTTAACTGTTGTAGGACGTGAATGTCCTCCAGTTTGAGTATATTTAGTTGCTTGAAAATAGGTTTGGTATGCGCATTATACTTGCTACAGGTAATTGTTCTAACTGCTCTCTTTTGGATCTTTGCTATAGGTTTGCTTTTATATCCCCAAACTAATAGCCCATAATTAAGACACGATAATATTAATGTATTATATAGCAAAAATTATATATGTTGCGGTATGTATTGCTTAAGTCGGTTCAGTATTCCTACGCGCGAGGATAGTTTTCTACTTAAAGTAAACCGCTATTCTGGCCTCTAACGCTGCTTTACCGATTCATATAATACCCAAGTGTCTATCCTCCAAATTGCAGAATTTTCCGTCCTGTCGGTAGCTCACAATAAAATTTAGAAGTGGCTGCTAGGCACGATTTCGCCGCCTAACCAGGCGGCAGACCTTTGTGGAGGTCTGTCCGCGATCGACCAATCAGGAGGCGATACTCTAATTTATTCAAACCGGAAATTGCGCCTACTGTGTGACCAAAGCAAAAGCGCGTGATTATCGCTTATATAAATAGCTGCGATTCTAGCTCCAATTATGGCATTGTTACGGAGACAATCGTCGCAAGACGTATATCAATTTGTTTGGACGGTACTTTTCCATGAAACACTAGGATCATGGTCTACTGCGCGGCTTGGAACTGCCGCAATTCATCCGCAAATCGCACCACTGACCTCTCGTTTCATGCGTTTCCCCTGGGCCCTGGGCAAGCACCCCTGCTGCAGCAGTGGCTCCGTGCCGTATCGAGAGCCGATTTTCGCCCAACTGCTCATTCAAGACTGTGTTCGGAACATTTCACAGCAGATTGTTTTGACCAGCATAAATATAAAACTTTCTTAGGAATAGAGAACCCCTCAAGAAGATTACGGCGATTGAGGCCTAATGCTGTGCCTAGTGTCTTTGCCCACGACATCCTCGATCAGCCAGATCGCCAAAAAAGAAAGGCTTCGACGACGTCAACAAAAGAAGGTGGGTGTGGCATATCAATGCACGTTTTTAAGATTTCAGTATTAGGGCAAAGCACTTGTTTGAGTTTTGGAATTTTTAACTGCCAATAATATATAAATATTAATAATATATTAAAGTGTTGCATGATTTTTTGAATGCTCAGGATAACAATAAATACATTTATTTTTCAATTTAATTTGGCTATAAGTAAAACACGTTTCAAAAAGATACCGGTAATGTGTACTGGTATAGCGTTATGTGTGTACACATATGTAGACATATTTTTATTACCGGTAGATGATTTGATATATTCAAAAATGTGATATTGATTCCTATGTTACTGTTTTGATTTCTTCTACTGCCTCTTTTTTTTATAAAAACTTTATTTATTTTACGAGGTTCACAACAGGGTGTTCACCTCACCTGTTCTACTGCCTCCTTGAGCAGCTGCAGTAATGACAGCTCAACTTTTTAAGATTTAAGATATAAATATTAGTAATATATAAGTATTAATAATCTATAAATATTAATAATCTATAAATATTAATAATCTATAAATACTATTATTCTATAAATATTATTAATAAGATAAATATTAATAATATATAAATATTAATAATATATAAATATTATTGATATATAAATATTATTAATATATAAATATTATTAATATATAAATATTATTAATATATAAATATTACGTAAATATAATATGTTTGATATAAGCTGATCATATATTATTATTGAATGTAAAAATGTTGTTAAATATGTAAATTTTAAATATGTAAATGTTGTTAAATATATAAATATTAAGTGGTTCTCTTCAGTCTTTTTTTCCAAACTTGCTAATTATAGATAGATAGATAGAATATATTAAAAATTGGCTAACATTAATTACCCATTTTCAATATTTTCCACACATATAATATTATATAAGTATATATGTCAAGAAACAATATGGTTTAATTCAGCTAGATTTATATATATTTTGATAAAGTCTTTTGCACACAACCCCAATTTTATAAAAGTGGCCCCATAACACTAAAGTTCAAATATTCCCGCCTAGTTAGATGAGGATTGCCACTAAGATCAAAACCTAATTCTTAGCCGCGATCAGTTAATACCAGTTTACCACCAAAATTAATTATGTCACATATAAATGCCAAATTTAAGGGACGAAATGAACTATATGCCGGCATGTACCTACATCATAGCACCTTTGTGGCTCATTTCAGCACCTGCCAGGAATCATAGCTCCTTATCTTATGTGTATAACTGACACTTGGAAACCCAAACCCATTTTGTTGACATATGATGTTATTTTGACACCTCAAATTGTCACACAAGATACCCTTTATAATCCTGTTGTTATCTGGCTGTTTGTTGTATGATTACAAGGACTGGCCAGGTAATCCCTAAACCCATTGTGTCTTGGATTAGCAGGTTACTATTTATATAAGCCTTTCGTTTTTACTCAATTGTATGAGGCAGGATGTACTGTAAGTTTTCGAGACTTTCCAAAGGCATGTAACATGGCAAGTCTTAGTATATAGTCGGGCACCATCGGATCTGAATTAACAATGCCTCCATGCGCCCTTGTCATTGCGTAGCGCTGGCCACCATGATTGCACTTAACTGCTTGTGATTGATGGTTTTCCCGGAGAGGGGGAAGTCACTGCATTATTGGATTATTCATGCTTTTTTGACGCTTTTAACTTTGGTGTTAAGTGACAACCGGCATGGCAGTTTTTTTTACTGTAAATATTCTGAGAGCCTGAAAAAAGCTTATTTTAACTGTCCGAAAACATACATAAGATATGATAATTTATGAAATAACCCCAAGTGGGGCAAAAACATGATGTTGATCTAAACAAACCTCTGCACTTCCTTTGTCTGAACAAAGTAATGTTACATGTAATTAATTATTACTTTTTAGCTTGCAGAATTCTTGTTATATTTGCTATGTCCATGTGGCAATCACTATGTCGACTTAGCACGTCTTGTCATTAGTGTATATATGCAATTTCGAGCTACATTTTCCGCCGTCAGTCCTCTATACTTGTTTATATCCATTTCAGGATATTGAAGAGTTAGTGAGACCTCTGCCAGTGCCACATAGCGCTGGAAAAACAGCTACAGGAGCGAAGACATTGAAAAAAAGCAAGACAACGAAGGAGAAAGCCAAATCATTACGCCAGCAGGCTGTGAGTGCACAATATTAGTACAACCACCTTATTTTTTCAAATGATATTTAAAATTTGACCCGGCAAGAAATGAGAGGCCTTTGCATCATACCAGTAAATAGCCAAGAATGAGATATCATCCATATTTATATTTTGAACGGGAAAGTTTCATAGTTGAAGCCGCATCACTGATCGCCCAATTTCTTTGTGTTATTCATATTTTACTGCTCTTCAGGCTCCGAAGCAAGGACCAGCTGCCTCCGCAACGATTACCTCGGGAGCATTAGGCGCGGATGATACTTGGCAAGCAGAGGCATATGAGGTATATTGGCAATAGGCCTCAGCTCGACTGATTGCTAAACTAGATATTCTCGCTACATTACTCTTGCATCTTGCAGAGTATTTCATTTTAAAATGGTGTGCCAATTTTGAACAATTGAAAATAGAAATTTAGATGTTACAAACGAAAAATAAAACCTCCTTAGACTAAGAAAATATGGCTTATTTGCTTATATACGGTTTAGTTACAAAACAAATTAAATTTCATTTTGAACTGTAGGCCGCCGCCCTCTGGTACACACACAGAAAGCATATACAGACAGCCAATTTGAAAATATAGCAGTTAAATGTTGTCTGCACTCGCGTTTACTGTATCTGCAACAATAACCTCGTGATATGAAAACTTGCAAATAATTTTTCAGGAAGACACGAGGAGCAAGCGGTCCTACAGTGCGCCGTCTTCCGAGAGGAGTACTCCCGTGGTATGTAAATCTGTCTTAATCGCATAATTGTTGACTGTTACTTCCTTATTGCCCCAAATTTTATTACCCCAAATTTTTAACGGATGTTAATTTATCAATGTATCCTATCTATTTGGCTTAGACAATGGCGTAGACTGAATGGTTGGTAATCCGCATACAAACTTATTTTCCCCCTTTTATAGACTCCCAGAAAACGACTGTCGTTAACATCTTTCGGTACACCAAAGAGGACGAAACTCGACCATCCGTATGCATCGTACAGAAGGATTGTGACACTGGGGACTCAGACAGATATATCGGGACCCATAACGGCTGCCATACAACCGACGTCGACGGAGGAGCCTGTTCAGCCAGGGTCTGACAAGAGTGAGTCGGACACAGGACCCAGCACCGGCACCGACAGTTCATCGGAATTCCAACCGAGCTCTGAGACGGATTCAGATGTGGAATTGGAAGAAGAGCCCACCAAGGAGGGTGGGACATACATTGTGTTTCACAAGCAATTATTGCAGCTCCTGAAATTTTACTCTGATTGCGGCAGTGCTGTAGTTGAAAAGGATTTTACATTCGTTGGGAGCATGATTACATATAGGACGAGGTGCCATGAAGGACATCAGTATATATGGAACTCTCAGCCAGTACAACATCGAACGCCGGTCGGCAATTTGCTAGTGGCAGCAGCGATATTGTTCTCAGGCACAACGCATGCTGCAATCCGAGCATTTGCAGCTGTCCTGAACCTTCGCATTGTGTCACGGGCGACCTTTAGCCAGATCCAGAAGAATCTCTTGTGTCCCATCGTCCAGGAGGCGTGGCATAACGAGAGGGCCAAATGCGTTGCTGCGCTCAGGGCACTTCCCGAGTTTGTCCTTGGAGGCGACGGCCGATGTGATAGCCCTGGTCATTCCGCTACATATGGATCCTACTCCCTCATGCACGTGGACGGAGCTGGGACGCTGGGCAGTGGGCTGATTGTATCCATGGAATTAGTGCAAGTGTCGGAGGTATGTTCTGAACCTAGATCATTTGTAAATGGCCAAAGTAGGGTTTCCAATTGTTTTAATTTGAGGTTAAGTGATCTGACTAGGGTATACACTAGAATTTGGGGATTTGTAGCTTTGGTAAGCTATTACTGTGTATGATTATATCAAGACAATTTTCAAAGTACCGGTACTAAAATTATAACTTTGCTAAAGCAGTGGCAAGGGTATATTCAGGAATGTGGTCAATATATCTTGCCATTATGAATTATGACGGAAATATTGCTTCACCCATGGTATATTTCAGGTGAAGAATTCGAATCATATGGAATGGAATGTTGGTGTTTTAGGCCACTTTTGTGCACATACAGGCTAAATTGGGCCAAGGAACCTCCCGAGACGATGGAGGATGAAGGAATGAAACATGCCCCAGATTAGGTGCCCGAGCCCGGATTCGAACCCAGGACCTATTGATCTGCGGTCTAGTGCGCTAACCACTACACCAGGGAGGCCCCCCGAATCATATGGAACCCGTCGGAATGAGACGTTGTCTATCCCAAATCGCTGATGCTGAAGTTGAAGCCCGCACTATAGCCACGGACAGACATTTGATGATTGGAAGCATGATGAGAGAGGAGTTTTCACACGTCAGATTTGGACTAAAAGCCCACAGGGTTTCGTCAATAAAATTTATGTTTTCCGACTGTTGGGTGTCTATATTACACGCTAAAGAAAATTAAATATAATCACTATATATTATGGTTTGCATGAGTTGAAGTCGCGTTAGTTTCTGCCGCGACGGCCATTGTATTGCAATTGTATTGAACACATCTTAGTATAGTTTATGTTAATTTACAGATTGACCACCAGTTTGACGTGTGGCATCTGAGCAAAAGCTTGACAAAGAAACTCACAGCTAAGTCCCGCACCAAGCTCTGTGAAGAGCTCGTTGGATGGATACAAAGCATCTCCAACTACGTATGGTGGTGTGCTTCGATGTGCAACGGCGACGAGCAGCTCCTAAGGTTAGTTGGTCTTCATCAGGGTAACCCGATGTGGCGGCGAGTAAACAGTCGGTTGAATTAATTCAAAACTAATGGATAGTTACATGCTCGGCCCGGAATTGAAAAGGCCATCAAGGTCTACCGATTGAAATTTGAAGTTTGAATCTACGTAATGCGTGGATTTGAGACATTGATGGCCTTACGGGACCAGGAAAGTGTTAAAAGGTTATGTATGAAGAGTGTTTCATGTGTTGCAACTGTTGTTGTAGGGAGAAGTGGATCTCAGTACTGCATCATACCAGCAACCGCCACGCATGGACAGGGAACAAGGTGTTCAAGGCATGCGAACACCCTCCGCTATCCGAAAAGGACACCCAGGAAACCGCCTGGCTCGCGATCGACTCGCCGGCCTTTAAGGCTCTGCAGACGATTGTCCTCGACAAAAAACTTCTGAAGGCTCTTCCCCACATGACGAAGTTCTGTCAAACGGGACACCTGGAAGTATTTCACAGCATGCTGTTGAAATACTGCCCAAAACGACTGTACTTCCCTTACGACAGTAAGTAAAGCTTGCAGAGTACAAAATAACTTCATGGTCTTGGCTCAGATTTGTACATTATATGATGTAGGCGTCAAAATATTATATCAAAATATAAAACAAAAAAATACTTGGCTTTTTATATATGGCTTTGTCCAGTTAAGTGCCGAGGTTGGGGATCATGTACTTCGTGAGGGGAGTTACTCAGAGATTAAAAGGATGCTTTATCGCAAAATTGGTATGCACATGCTTGTGAAAATCCCAGTACTAGCAAGTGAATATTGTCGTAAAAGACCCTAGACACGTATAACACGTATACGCCAAGAGCGATATTTGACTGGTAACGAGTGCAGCGTTCAGAAAGGCGTACAGCTGGTGTAGATGTAGCAGCGGTAAACTAACCTACCATTAATTACAAATTAATATACTCAGCGAAGAAAGATAGACTAAAGATTGTGTCCGTACTGCCAGATATTTTGTATTGGCGAAATCGAAAGCTAATTCCGCTTTTTGTTCAAATGGCAGCTTCATACAGATATTAGGGAGAATTATATAAATAAGAGGTTTGACAATTGTGTGCGCAAATAACGAGAACACTCAATACGGGATGTGTAAGTTTATAATTGCCGCATTTAATTTGAGGGAGCAGTAGGGGTATTATTGATGTGGCAGGTTGGATTACTGTACTGGATCGTTGCGTGTTTGTATATATATTGAATGTGTCCCTAAAATATTATATTTCAGGCATGCAGGCGCGTTTGCAACTCGCCGCGTTGGATTGGAATTCACAGCAACGAAAAAGGCCACCGCGGACCGACGCACAGGGACAAGCCCAGTACGCTGTAGTGTTCTCAAAGAGACGCAAGACGTGGGTCCCGAGAACCCGTCCTCAGAGTACCTGTCCGACCCACGTAGCTCCTCTCGTCTCAAGGGTGCTGCAGGTGCACAAAGACAAGATGAAGTTGCCACCAATAGAGAAACCAGAACTCCCGCCGCATGCAACTAGAGTACCTAAACCGGCCAAAAAGCAGTTGCTGGAAACCCACAGGACGCGCTTCCAAAAGAAGGACTGAAAGTGCCACAAGGCGGCGTATTATGTATTGACGAATGTATTCGATGTGCCAAAGTGACTGCCATGTGTGTGGATTGGTTTGCTGAAGATAAATAAAGTTTATACAGGACCTGATCTGCATTGTGTTGTTTGAATGCTTTCTTAGAACAGCTCGCTGTTTTATGAAGCTAAAAGTTCAACCATGGGATAATGTATACTGGTAACTGAAATACAAACAAAAACTCCAAAAGTGAACAAATAATTCATCGAACCCCTGTAGGTCAGTAACATAAATGATTTATTGAAAAATCAGTACAGTAATATAGTATGACAGTTGACATTTTAGTATTGGATGGATAAAGAACAATTCATTCGTCTGCGCCAGAATGGTAGCCCTCGTACTGCTCCACCTCCGCCTTTCGGAAAGTCTGTCTAATAACATGAACCACACATGCTGGAATTACTTTGCGCCGCCGCTGGCCCAATTTTCCATGTATCCACCATGTAAATTGCCTGTAGGCAGCCCATCTCAAGGATCTGTAAAATATATAATTATATCAAAATCAGTATGGTTTCAGTGCCACCAGTCACACATGATGGTAAACTATGTGTAGGACGACAATAAGCTTTTGGTTTATCCATAAAAATGATTAATTTATTCATATCATAAAGGAAACAGCACTGTAATAGATAGACGCTGATCTATTATTCAGGCTACTGAATTCATTTTCAGAGGATGCAGAGGAGCATTATATAGGGAATTTGGTTATATAGCAAACTCTGTCTAGTGCACTCTAATTTACATTAACCGACAAGCATACTGTATTTATTTCAAGCACATGCCTCTACCTGTTTGTTGGAGGATTTGTAGGCCAGCTGTCACCTTTCACACTGTTGAGTGCTACCAGGACATTCTTTAAAACAGTAACATTGCAGCATAAGGTCTGGAACTTCATTCGCAGTCACACAGCTTAACGCTGAAACAAATCCAATGGAAGTATTGTTTATGGCAAGCATAATTATTTAACAAAGGCAAGCCTACTTAAACCTTGGAAACCAATAGTTTTACCTTTATCATCAGCTATTGCGACAGGAGGGAGGGCTTGTTCTAACATGTTATCCTTTTGAAACAACTATTACAGAGCTACCAAAGATAAATAGTAAGTGCATTGTTAGTGGTTTCCATCCAGACAGTTTTTGACAGGATTGACACAGCATTGAACAATTTATGCGAAACACAGCGACAAGCTCTTCTTACCCCAGGATGGACATATCCCCCCCTCCAGCCCAAGTAACCTACAAATATACAGTAAGAGAGGGGGTCTGAAGTGTATATAATTATTTGTATAGACTGGGTACCCCCTAATTCCACTGATATACTGCGCATGCATGTGCCATAAAATCCTTAAACAGTGTTAAATACCATGTCCATGCAGAGGCGGATATAGGAATTTGCCAAGGGGGGGGGGGGGCTTGCTCTCTGAAAATGTGTGACCGGGAGGGGGGAGGGTGCTCTCAAAACATATGACCGGGGGTGGCTGGCCCTTTTTTAGCATCAGGTTTGCGGCTTGTGGACAGAGATAGGCTTCTTTAATCTCGGGGCTAAACCTGTTGGTGGGGGGGGGGCTTCTGCGCCTTGACCAGGGGGTGGGGGGCTATAGCCGCAGTAACCCCTCCGCTGGGTCCGCCACTGCCATGTATACCCCTGTTGTTGTCAAGGGTAGGGTAGCTACACTGGCTACAGGGACAAGGAACATCATAGACATAGACCAAGAAGTTGAAGAAGGGCCTAAACACAAAATCCCCATTGAATTAACATGCCGTGAAGGCAAGAGCAAAACAGTTCATTTTTCTTACCTTTCCCTTCAATTGAAACCGCTTTTCTTCGCGTATGTGCTGCCTCCAAGCAGCACACGCACTCTCTTTCCGTCGCTAAATCCGTCGTATCGCATTTGGAACATTGGCACCATTCGTCGCGTTTATTAAGGCGGGTTATTGACTCTGAGGTTACGCTCGAATCTTCAGAGACAGAGTCGTTGCCACTAGATGTCGCAGAATCTTCTCGCATCGGAGTCGCCGACCGTTTTGGTTGAAACATATAGCCTTGAAGTCCCCTTTCATCGGATATTTTCTCCTTACCAGTCGGCCGCAACGAAGAGTTAACACTCGCCAATTTAATTTTAACATGCACATTTTCGGTGCAGATCGCGATTACATTAGGTTGGTCACTCCCTTTAAGTTGTGTGTGTGAGCGTGCCGTGTAAGGTGCTTATCTATCGTTACTCCTAATAGATTAAAAGAATCAACACATTCAATCTGAATACTGTTTATCTTAATCTGAGGAATTTTTACATTTTTTTGCGGCGTGTGGAATACCATAAATTTAGATTTTTTAACATTTAGAGACAACTTGTTTATTATTAGCCATTCATTGATCTTACATAATTCCTCATTTATTTTGCTTGTTCCTTCTTCTGTTTGTGGATTAATGCCGAACGTGCTTAGGGTAGTGGTTAATGTCGTGTCATCAGCATATATTATGGCTTTAAACAAGGAACTTGCCTTTGTCATTTATATATGTCGCGGAATCGGTTTTTTACAGTTGTTGGAGGTCAGTGACCGCGGTGGCGCCTCAATATGGCTCAAGAGTTGTTTCTTGTTTATCTTCCATTTGACGATAATTCGCTGTTTGTACGCGCCGATCAACTTTATAAGCAGGTTCTTTACGTGGAAACTTACCTATTGTACTTGTTTGATCGAAGTATCCATGTATTTTAATTCCATTTTATCGTGAATTTAGAAGTCTGCTGAACTTCGTGCGATTTGTTTGAAACAACAAGGCGACTAAGCGACCTTGACCTTAGCGTCTCTTATTTAGAATCTCCGCCACCAGGTGGCTGGGCGCTAGTGCCCTGCCGGGAAATTTAATTATGTAACAAAAGTGTTGCATGTTGGGAATCGATGTCCCGGGTATTTAAGGAGCTGATTCGGGGTGGGTCACTCTCTTTGCTTTTGACCAGCCGGCCTTCTAGAGTTGAGTCGTGCGTGTTTGAGAAACTTGGAAGCCCAAGAAGAAAGTGTGTTTGGCAAGGAGCCTTGTTTTATAGGTATGTGGTCAATTTGTTGTGTATTCGGTATTTGGTCTTACTATATTATGGGGTTTGAGGCTATAAATAATAGCACGTGGGAAGTCTCTAAGTTATGTACTGATTGTCGTCTCTGTTTAAAATGTAGTTATTCACTTTATATGAAGCTCAATGCTTCCTAATTATTGGAGAGGGTTGTTTGTAAAGTTTGACGTGGAGCTGAATGCTTCCTGCTTAAGTGAATTGACTGTTTAATAACGTTCACAGTTATGTCTATATTTCATCAGCTGTCACTTGGACATTTAAATGACTATTACCTCGTGTATGAAATTATGCTTAAAACTATTGCACAGAGTTTGGGGTAAATTCGACCCTCAGTGTGTTTATTGACCTCATGCTCAGAGAACTGTCGACTGAATGTGGAATTTGTAATAATACTGTGTTATTATTCGACTTGTTTTATAGGTGAATAAAATTATCGCTGCCCAGAACAACACACCCATTGGTGTCGTTACTTGTCCGTAAGAGCCCGTTACATATATATGATAAAGAGGAGTGGCCCCAGTATAGACCCTTGGGGTACACCAGTTATAATAGGCAATTGAATCGATTTAGTGTACCTAGAGGCAGCACTATGTGGATATAAATAATTGCTTATATATATATATATATAATTATACGTAGATTGAGTATTACCTGTAATAGTTGCAACTGGAACATCAGTGCCGGCTGGTGCAATTCCTATGCAGAACCTGCAAGGGTTTACGTGTCTCGTTGACAGAATTGCGCCTGATATGGGCTATTAACCAATGAGAAGGTAGATGCCAACAATGACCCAATGACTGCATGGATACGAGATAATGCGCGACATCTAGCGAATGTAAGGGGTGCTAACGATGAATTGAAGAATGGGTGGTTGGTTGGTTATTCAGGACGCTTTAACCACTTTTGGTCATATTGCGTAAATGGGAAAAGGAAGAGAGTGGAGCCATGTCCCGGAGGTAACCCCATACTCTTTACGAAGAAATACATGGGATCTTTATTCTGCGCCTACACAGACATGGCCACAGCAGGGAACGAACGTCGTTAGGCTCTCAGGTGGCCGGAGCACTCAATACGAGCGCTCTAGACTACTGAGCTAACGCGCCGGCCAAGAATAGAAGAATGTGAATGATACTAAGACACGGAGCATGAAGTCTATATGGAGAAGGTAAGACGTATTTATATTGGACCAAACACATCAGGCGAAGCGTCGCGTTATCCCAGATAAGTAACACTAGTAGTAGTGATAGTATTCATTGCACTATATAGGCCAGTCGCGTTGTTGTGGGGAATTAGAGATGGACACATCAGGTTGGCAGACTGTAAATAATTGTTCAATCGTTTCTTGATTATTAGATTTGAGAGGAAACAGCGAAGTCTCGACAAGACGACCATTACATGATAGGCTGGGAATACTCATGGTGGCACCATGGTGTCCTTTCTTCTTGGAGAACATAAGAATAATAATAACACAAATATTAAATTGGTATTATCGATATTCATTTTTTTTCGATAATGAGCAAAGTCTCTGTGATTTCGTTTTCCGCAAATTTCAGTCAGGTGAATCCGATTATGATAACAAAGCGTTTTAATCTTGTATGTAAGTTAGTTTGGTAACACTGCGCACGGCATGGTGCTTTGTTGTCGCATTATGCCATATGCCGCGCCATCCATCCACTATCCACCTTAAGCCCTATAGCCCATAATTACAGAATAAGATTATATCTATTTTACGATCAGTAAAATCACTTTCGACTTGAAGTATGGGGGAGGGTTGTCGTCACTCCCTGGGCCAAAACATATTGAAACATCTATCAATTTTCCCAATACTGTATCGTGCCTCCTGTGCATCTTAAATGAAGGATTGCTGGGCGCCAAATAAAACTCGCTAGCAGGACGCCGATACTACCCCGCACGTTGCCTCCCTCTGATGGGAGGTTGAGGAGGACCGGACGAGTGGCGCCCCCTGTTGGGGCCTCGGCAGACCACTCGCTGTCCGGCGATGGCCAAACTCAGAGGGCACCAGCGTGACCAACCAGTCGTGTGGCTCTAATTCAATTCCTGGACCCAGTTTTATTGCTTTTTGCGAAGCCGGGGTAACATGCCATGCATAAAAACCGTCTCGTTGTCGACGCCATTGCCGTCTGCTACCGGCAGAGATTTTGTTTTTCTTTCACGGCATCACAAGCTTGGATTCGCTCCATTTTCCACGAGTTCTTAGAGAACGAAAATAAATACAAACTGTAGTCCCCGGCCAATGAACTGCTTTATATGTTGTTTAAATACACTACTCATTTCAACTTGATTAGATATTTCACCTGGAAGTAATGGAGTGCTATTATGTTGCATAACTGATTCGGTGTTTGCTAAAGGGAACTTTGACGATGTCGCCAAGCAGTTCTTTTTTGTTGTTGTCTAGACATTCACAGCTTACCTCATTTTTCGTTTCCAATTGGCCTTGAAGTAATAAGTTCCTGCGAAACCTATGAGTCGTGTTCTTACTTTGCTCAGTTTTTATGGCCGTTCAACAGTGTAGACTGTGGGGTATGAGATGAAGTCTAAGATTATTTAGCAATATAACCTGCTTATGATTTTTGATGTAATAATGGGTCGCTAAGCAAATATCCGCTATCTGTGAAAGAGCATGACTGACACAAAGACCTCAACGTTTGATGCTGTTCTTCCTGTGTGTTTTACCCAGAAATGCACTTATTGCAGGGGAATGGTTAAGAACGAATCAATTTAAATCAAACTGACACAGAAAACACAGCTTCCCAAAACCATGAACAATATATATAATATTTTGTTGAAACAGAAGCGCATTGTGTTAATAACGTTGTTACTCCATGAATGCATTGTGTCGAGTAGAGACGCACAGATAAGACACACAGTGATAGATCCAGCAATTCTCCAAGTTGTAGATCAACTTAACGATACAACTTTTTACCAAATAGTACAATGCTGCTACCATTTCGCTTTCCAGTGAATCATTTCATGTTATTTTAAGCATTCTTAATAGTAAGTATTGTACTTCACCGACTCAGGAGTGCACTTGTGTTTATCATTGTGTCGGCGACCGATTAATGTAGTATAATTGATAACCGATTGAGTGTTTTTGTGGAACAAATAGGATGTTTGCTTAAATTTTTATCACCACTTTTTTAATAACCACCAGTCATAAATGTCAACGCTCTATTTGGTATATAGGCCCATATTAGCCTTCATTTAGACGAAAGCGGCATCAGCACCAACGTTTTCCGAAAATAATCACATCTATCGCCGAAAGGTAAAGATTAATCCTCAATGATGACCGTCAGAGGTTAACATTACTAACGTTACTAGCGCCGCCAGTCTTCAATACACCCACCAACACCAATAACCAGGGGAACAAGTCATGCGGCGAGAGACAAAGAGTCCTGCCTGAACCCACAGGATCAGATGGGCTGACCGGAGGATCCTCGGGAACTGAGGAATATGCAATGCAATGGTGGAATGCCCATCCAAGCCCTGGAGCTTCCCGGCCAGGCGCCTAATCCATGTTAATCACAAGGAAATTACATACGAGACGTCAATATCCTACGGGTCGGCCGGCCCCTATTTTTATCTTAAGCAAATTCCATCGATTTGTCCGGGACCTCCGGCTGTGGCTTTGGCTCTGGCGCTGTCTACGGTTCTGTCCCCACCACCCCACCCCCTCCCTCCCGGTCCCCAAGGGAGGGGGGGGGGGGGGTGGGACGCCCTTGCAAATTGTGATGCTCATTAGGCCAACGTCCACGCTACCCGTGGAGGGTATCAATCTTTGAAAAGGAGCAATCATAGGGGTAGCGATTGTCCGGATGGTGAGCTAAGATGGCGGAGGAGTGAGACGTGCTTGTCAGGTGCTCTGAACAAATTCTGCATTTATGAGGATCTAAAGGGAAATATACTCAGCTAATCATCTTACCCGATGGGAATACCATCAAGGAAGGGCTACAGGACATGAAGTGGGGAGAATAAACGGACCTACTTTTTAAAGGACTTCACGAAAACAAAGTATTTGAACGATAATACCATGATAATGGAGGACCCGTCGTCAAGTCCGATATATCCACTATGTCGGTATGTAAATCCAAATGATATATCCACCGTGTCTATATGTAAATCCAAACGATATAACTACTGTAGCTTCCACCCCCATGATATAAGTATTGTCATGAACTTGGGAGGCTATTTAAAAAACAAACAAAAAAACATCAAAAGTATATATTCATCGAAATGATGCAGCTATGATAACAGCACACATGAAAGATCACTCAATTGCTCAGACATTTCTGAAACATTCTTGTTCCTGTACGGCTTGAACCTTTGGTTAGGCGATCCTGAATGATCCCGTCTTGATTGAAAGTTTTTAGGTCTGGATCTGGATCTTTGCCATTAAGGTTTTGCTGAAAAACAGACTTCAGCCTAGTGGTTTGGTTTTTTACATAGTCTACACACTGATCCGAATGCAGGACAGTTTTCCTTTGGTGAGGGACTTCAATATTTATTGAAGAAGACTTCCCCAAGCACATCCGAGATGAGAAGAGGAAACTTATCCCCGTGATGAAGGCGGCAAGGGTACGCGGTGCAAAAGCCACAGTATCAGGTAACCGACTGATTGTAAACAGCAAGACATACTATGTTCATACAGCACACGAATTGCCAGAGAGTTGGCCGGAGTCTTTTAATGTTGCAGCTAACAAGAGCACCAACAATTGAGACGTAGCGTACCAATGACGTATCTCCGCTGCAATGACCACAGGGGAATACGTGGTTTTTGAGATGGCCCCAATGACATTTGAGTTCAGCCATGAGTTCAAGCGCTGCGTGTAACTCACTTTCATGTTGTACCGGTTTCAAACTGTTCCGCATCTCCGTGTGTGCCGTCAATACAAACGGTATTGAATCTTAATGACGTGTAAATGAAACTATACAATCGTTGAAATCAAACCATGGTCGCCTGTGTTTGTTTATATGCATAGTTTCTCCAGGCATTATACATATGTTCGCGGCCGTTTTCTTCGTGAAAGAAACGGAAGGTTGTACATGTAAATTTTAACGAGGGATCTCTCAACCGCTGGTAGCGGCTCTTGTGCTATTTTGTTGTTTGCCACTTTTTTTTGTGTTGCTTCCTTTTGCCCTCCTTCCTCTACTGTGTTTTGATTCCCTATCTATTATTAATATCGTTCTGTATTCTCGGTTAAGGGCACGGATGTTGTAGAGTGGCTCAAAGTGAAAAATATGTCTATATTGGTGTCTCCAAGATGTCCATTTCGGTAGTTTGTCGCAGGAAGCACTGAATGACCAGTGTGGTGGTTTGTGCTATGTCAATTCACCCTCTTCACAAACACGCGGAGTGGCCACTGTTATAAAAAATACTGTTGACCACTGCGTACATGCAGTTGAAAAAGATGAAATTGGCAACTTGCTTATTTTAGATATTAGCATAAACGGTTATCGTTTCACACTTGTAAATGTCTACGGACCGAATATCGACTCCCCACAGTTCTATATAGATATATATGATAGAGTAAATAAATTAGATAATGCTAGTATCATCATGTGCGGTGACTGGAACATGGTTTTAGATTTCAAACTGGATTGCATAGGTTACAAACACGAGTACAATGTCAGAGCTAAGAGACAAGTCTCAGAGTTTACTGTTAATCTGGACCTATTAGATTGTTGGAGAATTAGACATCCTAAAACAAGTAGATATACATGGACAAATCAGCAGCGCAAAGGTCAACGCGCACGACTGGATTTTTTCTTAACTTCGACTGATGTAAATGCTATGTTAAGCAAAGCCGATATCAAACCCAGCTACAGGACGGATCACTCACTGGTGTGTGTTGAAATTAATGTACATGCGGCAGAGCGCGGTAAGGGAGTATGGAAATTTAACACCTCTTTGCTCAGTGACCTGGAATATGCTCAGATGGTGAGACAGTCTATGAGCACGGTCGTAGAACAATATAAAATTAACCCGTCGGACAGCAATGACATAGCTTTTAGTATTAATGATCAACTGTTGTTTGAGATGATTAAATTAGAAATTCGGGGGCGAACAATATCATACTGCAGTCATAAAAAGAAAATGTGCGATGGGCTTGAAAGCAGGTTAGAAAATGACATCGCTACATTAGAAGAGAGTAGAGACAGAGCTCAAAGCACTGTCTCATGCAACATAGATAATGAAATCGACGACTTGAAAGTACAGCTCGAGACACTTAGGCTTCCTAAAGCTAGGGGTATTTTTTTAAGAACCAAAGCTCAGTTCTACGAAGATGGTGAGAAACCCAGTAAATTTGTTTGCAGTCTGGAGAAAAGAAATTATGTAAATAAACTGATAACTAGGGTTAATGTCGAGGGGAAGGATATCGAGAGACCAGAAAGGTATTAAAATAGCTAAAACGATTTTATGAGTAGCTCTACTCCAGCGCGAACCATATTAAACAGGGGGAATGTATGGACAAATTTTTGACCAATCGTAATATTAAACGGCTCTCAGCAGAGCAACGACAGTTATGTGACAAGGATATGAGTATGAATGAGACAGCAGAAGTCCTACAATTGATGAAAAACAATAAATCTCCGGGTGACGACGGTTTCCCAGCAGAGTTCTACAAATTCTTCTGGAAAGATATTGGTATGTATATGTATAAAAGTATACAATATGCCCTTCATACCGGCTCTTTGTCGACTGTGCAGAAGCAAGGAATTATTACGTGTTTGCCAAAGGGGGACAAACCTAGAGAATTTTTAAGCAATTGGCGCCCAATTTCGCTATTAAACGCAGACCTAAAACTGTTTTCTGGTATACTAGCAAAACGTATGAAACATATATTGGTAGATATAATAAGCCCAGATCAAAAAGGTTTCTTGAAGGGAAGATATATCGGTGAAAATACTCGGCTGGTTTTCGACATCATGCAATACTTAATATCTAATAACAAATCGGGGGCAATCCTTCTGATCGACTTCGAGAAAGCGTTCGATACGCTCAGCTGGACATATATCGCAAGAGGACTACGTGAATATAATTTCAGCGATACTTTTATCAAATGGTACGAAGTGTTATACAATGACCCAAACAGCCGTGTCATTAATAACGGTTTTTTGTCCGACTGCTTTAGCATTAGACGAGGTTGTCGACAGGGAGATCCTCTTTCCCCGTACCTGTTCATTTTAGCTAATGAGCCCCTCGCTATGGCCATAAAGGGGGACGATACCATTAAGGGTATACGTGTATTACACGAACAGTATAAGATAGGTCAATATGCTGATGATACTTTTTTGCTTCTGGATGGAACGAACTCCTCCATGAGAAATGCCTTGAGGGTTTTTGAGTCGTTCCATGTATGTTTTGGATTGAAGATTAATATTGAAAAGACTAAAGCTATAGACATTGGACCCAGCCCCACGGGGTATCGAGAAAGCCACGACGAAATGCAGTTATTTTGGGTCAGCAATTTTATATTGTTAGGTATTTACTTTGACACCGACCTAGATAAATGATCTCTAGATCATAAATTATTCGCAGAAAATCGCTGAATTTAAAAATACTTTAAGAATATACAGTGAACGCCAGTTGTCTCTGACGGATAGGGTCACTGTGGTTAAGACGTTGGCTTTGCCTAAGCTGATCCATGTTGCATCAGTTCTACCCAACCCTGACAGCCCGTATATCGAGCGTATAAACAAAGCTGTTCGCACTTTTATCTGGGGTGGAAAAAGGCCCAAGGTCACGTTAAATCGGATGGCTCAGGATTTTAACTGCGGTGGTGTCAAACTGACTCACTTTACTTCTTTTTTAAAGGCCATAAAGATAACATGGATAAAGAAATTGCTTACGCAGGAGGGTGCTTGGCAGAGTTTATTTAGATATACTATATGTTTTAACTACAAGTCCTGCTGGGAGCTTGATTCGAAATCAAGTGAGGCCTTCGCGCCCACCTATAACCGTTTCTGGATAGATGTTGTAGCCTCATGGCAAGAATTTAGAAAACAGACCAGCTGTCTGAAAGATGATTGTGTTCTGTATCGACCTATATTAACTTGCAGGGAGAAGGAGTTCACTCAGAAAGGTGTTACCCGTGTAATAGACTTAACTAATAAAGATGGCAATTTTATGGGGTTCCAGGAATTTATTTTGAAGTATAGTCTGAATATTAATTTTGCCGACTTCTACAGCTTAATTCATTGTATTCCACGCGAATGGAGACGCAATATCAAAGAATGGGACCCGCATATGCCAAAAGTTACAAGTGTTTGTATGAAAATATTGTATGAGTCTCCACTACGTTGTAAAAGGGTTTATAGAATTTTTGCTGAGTCTCTGAGCTACCATAGAAATAATGAAACGAAATGGTCAGAGCAGCTCAGCACTACAATTGATGCAGAAGAATGGACAAGTATGTACACCCTACCTTATAAAACAACTACAAATGAGAGAAGTAGAAGTTTTCAATTTAAAATATTGCATAGAATATTACCCACCAATAAATTCTTATTTATGTGTAAACTTAGCAAAACAGATCTGTGTACCTTTTGTAAAATGTCATGCGAAACACTAGAACATTTTTTTTATCACTGCGAGAGTGTGAGATCGGTGTGGATCGCAATAGATAGATGGTTAAGCCGCAGTACGTAATGTGTGCGATTAAACTTGTCTAAAAAATCAGTTTTACTGGGAGATCAAAGTGTGACTCCCTCTGTCTTGGTCAATCATATAATGATAATTGTCAAAAGATATATATACCAATGTAAATATCGCGATACCATGCCAAGTTTCTCTGGAGCAATCGCCTGTATTAAATTCACATACGAGCTTGAAAAACATCTATCGCCAAGATTAAAAGCAAAAGTAGAGGGAAAATGGAAACCCCGAGAGTTTGCTCTGTCAAGCAGGTGATTATATAATGTATGTAGGATTACTGTGTGTAAACCATACTATGAAATGACTTTAAATGTGACTCATGTACCGTTTGGGAAATAAAAAAAAAAATAAAAAAAATTGTCCTTTGGCTTGAGAGGATGACTTTCCCCACAATTCCAGCATCTGGTATGAGGGCTGGGTCTGGATTTACTCGTAGTGGAAACTGAAGCGAGTGCACCTTGTGTTTCTGCTAGCTGTTTCATATGATTAATTTATGTCTCAAATGTTCTTCAATATTCGATTGTTTGATACAGCGTAAGCGTATTGTCCTTGCTTAATAAATCTTTTTGAAGATCATGGTGCTTAGTTCCCACAATTATCTGTTCGATAATCCTCTCTTGTGACTCTTGTTGATCACGAAAGTTACATTTTAGAGCTTGCAATTTGCAACGAGACATAAAGTCATCTATAGTTTCCGACTCCATTTGTCTGTATTTCTGTAGGTAGAACCTAGATACTCGGAAGTTATGCTTAGGATCAAGCTGTTCATCAAATATTTTCCAAACTGTATCTGGTTCCTTGGCCTCTTCCTCGGTTAAGCCCCATGAATTGAACTTCTTTAGACCTTTTTCCCCTGAGAGAAGCAGTATATGTTCTACTTGCTTTGCTTTAGCACTGTTCTTTACAGAAAAATATAGTTGGCATCTTTGTTTAAATAGTCTGAACGTGGTTGCCAAGTCTGAGGATTCCCAGTTCATGCGAGGTGTTATCTCGGCCATTTCAAGATATTGAATATGAACGTTTGTACTTCTACACGACGTTAAGTGCGCACACACATGTTTCCAAACTTGACAGTTGTAGCCTTGACCTTGTCAAATATGTTGCTGTTTGGCGGCGATATCACTACGCGTAGAGGAACGTATTGTTTACAAGACTTCAATAGTTAGTTTTGGCATGTAACATGCGTAGAGACTAGTCGTATCAGTTTAAAAAGTTCACGATACCGTAGCACAGGTTGGTTGACACGTGGTCCTTGACGGGTTGCCGGCTTTTCTTGTCCCGTTGGTCAACTTTTTTCACACTTGTCGCTGACGGACGGTGACGGTGTCGTTATGAGCGGCGGTTTGGCTGTGCTTTGACAGTTCCTGTGTTGACAGTTCTTGAGGCTATTACGCTTTAGCGATGCCTGTTCTTGACAAGTTCTTGACAAGTTAAACTTGCAAAGGTTGTTTCACGCCGCGGTGACCATGCAAAGATGTGACTTGATACCTAATAAGGTAATTGTAATGATATATCAAGCCATATATTTATATATATATGAACTTTCGCATATATATAAATATATGGCATGATATATCATTACAATTACCTTATTGGGTATCAAGTTTATGTATTGTCCCAACAGTACGTTTCCGTCCCTCCTGTATGTAGAAGTTGCCCATATAACGTAACGTTCATAGCACCGTATTTGCATGAGAGCATCTAGCGAACCAAATCTTACATGTCAATACGTTGTTTGGGCATATATAAAAATAAGCTTTTATCCACTGTTAGAGCGACAGAAAAAACGTATTATCAATCCGCCATAATAGCCAATCAAAAGAACTTGTTAAAGATGTGAAAAACAATTAAAAAGGTAGTAAACAAAAAACAAGGTCAGAAGTTCCAGACGATATTTTCGATAATAGGAGAACTGACTACAGATAGAAGCCGAATAACTAATTTGTTAATGTTGGTAAATCTATATCAAAAACAATCCCAAGTAATTGGAGATTCACCACTCACGTTTATGAAAGATACCAATACTAAATCGCTTTTTCTTGAGCCAATTGCTATTAGTGAGTCCGCAACGACCTTGCATCCCTAAAGAGCGGCTTACCAGGATGGGACTCGCTAACAGCCAAAGTAATCAAAACGATTATAGATCCCCTCACCTAACCCGTAACTCATGTAATTAATCTCTCATTTAGTGAAGGGGTATTTCCGAAGAACTTAAACGTGCAAAAGTAACACCTATCATGAAGGGGGGGGGGGGGGGTAGTAAATGATTTACTAACTACAGACCAATTTCAATTCTTCCAACATTCCCTAAAGTCTTCGAACAGCTGATGCAGAAACGTTTAATCAACTTTATTAACACGTATGACTTACTACATAAAAACCAATTTGGTTCTAGATCAAATCACTCTACTACCTTGGCCCTTTTACTTCTGGGAGATAAACTAACGACTGGTAGGGAAAAGAGACAAACTACTGTTGGTATATGTCTTGATTTCTCGAAAGCCTTCGATACGGTTGACCACGATATATTGTTTAATATATACAGTATACAGTAGACAGATACGGCGTTAGAGGGCCTGCTTTAACGTGGCTAAAAAGTTACCTCAGTGCAAGAGAACAGTTTGTAGTTTACAATAATACATTTTCGAACCGACCTCGAATAGTATGTGGAGTCCCGCAAGGTTCTGTTCTAGGTCCACTTTTATTTCTTTTATACATTAATGACTTAATGAATTTAAGTAAGCAATTGTTTGGAATCTTATTTGCAGAGGATTCTAATTTCTTTATATCAGGCAATGATATCAATAGAACGATTGAAGCGCTGAATGGGGAATTAAAGCACATACAGTATTGGTTACAAATTAATAAGCTTGCTCTCAATCTCGATAAAACTAAATTCGTGGTTTTTAAACCCAAGCGAAAGAAAATTAGTATTCACGGGAGTGTCATCATTTCTGGCGAAAATGGTGTACAAACTACTATCACAAAATTTGTGGGGGTACAATTAGACTGTGACCTTATGTGGAAACAGCACATAGATTATATTAAAGGTAAAACGGCAACATTTATGTTAAAGCAATACAATGGATAGCAACCTCATATAATAAAAGATTTGTTTATAAGAAATGCTGACATAAATAAGTATAACACTAAAAGGTCGCAGCTATTACATGTTCCTAGGCACAAGTCTCAATTGACGAAAATATCTATGAGATATAATGGGATATGTATTTTGAATAAATGGTTTGGTAAGGTAAACTTTCAATCAACGCTTCACCTCTTTAAGAGAAACACTAAGGATAGTGTGTTAAATATAATTGATACGAGTAATTTAATTTAACAAATATTAATGTTAATTTGATGTGCAACTATCCATCACAATATAATCCTATCTGTTAATGAGTTAATAGAAAGAAAGAACTATTATAGCGCAACGATTGGGCCAAATCGATACTAGATTGTTGTACTACTGTTCCATGTTCCGTTTTTTTTTCTTCTTTTTTTCTGTTTTTCTGTGGGTTTTTTTGGGTGTTCTTTTTAGAGCGAATAAGCCGCGGCTTCTGCTCCTTGCTAATCAGTTCTGTATTATTTTGATTTGTGCACTCTTCATGGCAATAATGATTATTATTATAGAGGGCGCCCAGTTGGTGCACTGGCGGAGGTGACTACAAATAGCTCTACCTCAGCCATACTGACCACCTATGTAAGATCGCCACTCGCCATTCCGCGAGGCAACAGTAGTTCAGACCAATAAATATAGATATATATAGCCTCTCGTTATATATATATATATATATATATATATATATATAGAGAGAGAGAGAGAGAGAGAGAGAGAGAGAGAGAGAGAGAGAGGGAGCGATATCCTGTCACTGCATGAACTACTATGACATGTGATATTTCTATTCCGCGTCGTCCCGATCAGTAATGGCATCCTCTGTCTCGCTGACTGTTAAGTTGTTGCGCAGCTTGTAAGTCATTTTAAATTATCGTCCCTTCCTCGGCAAAATGTGTTTGGTTAATCCTCTGGGGGGTCGATAGCAGACATTCCCACACCCCTATCCGGTGGAAATGATCCGATGAATACTTCATGTTCGTCTCCTCTGATGCTGCCCCATATTACGTTAACCCCTATTCCATATCCCGTTACGTGGTTGTTTATCAGACATAATGTGGTCTATTTGAAGCAACCCACGTAAGTGTGTGACCTTGACCTTGGAGTGAGACGCGCCTGCCGTACGAGGGAGCACCTAAGTGTGTGTATATTTTATCTGTGTAAATTAACCGAAAAGCTTTCAGTCGCTGAAAACGAATTATTACGCGAATTTGCATGCAAAATGTCACGAACGTACATTGTCAGTCTTGTGAGCTGACCGGTCATTCAAGGAAGCCTTGGAATATAGCAATGTGATTGTTCCCGGCACGCCGCCATAACCAGCCTTCCCAGGGCGTAGTAGACAGGAAGGTCACTTTGCTCGCGGCGACTGCTGACATGTCTGGCAGACCTGCATGCTGTCTGTCGCACCTTGCCTTGTAGAAGGCCTGTCAGGGCCCGAACATAGCTGATGGCCGGCCTTCAATCTCACCCAAGGATGGCTGCCTTTGCCCTCTTAATTACTGTCTTTGCTCCGAAATGTTTATATATCAGTAATAGACATCGCCCAAAAATCACCGCCTATATAGTTCGAAAGTTTGGCGTGGGACCCGTTACTTCTTCTCGGACATCGAAGGTGCGGGTAATTTATGATCTATGTGTGATTTATGCCACTTTTTGCGCACATATTAAGGGCCTTAAAATCGGGATTTAACGAAGGGTATAATGAAGGTCGCCAGTGTTCAAACCTGCAACAGTTGGTCTGCAGCTCCCGGTGACCGGAGCTCCCTTGGTTGGTTGGCATCGATCCATCTACGTGAGACGATGGATTTGCATCTCATGATTTGAGATTGAAGTATTTCTATTTATTACGCGGCATTTATGTCTATGACGGAATAAGCCACTCTGAGGCCTCCAGAACTTGCCGCAGTCGTGACACATAGGTCCTGTCGATTGATCGGGACCTCTAATCATGAGACTCCTGCTCAGACGGGGTGCCGGCCCGATAGCACAGTGGGTTAGAGTGCTCGCTTTGGGTGCTCTGGCCACCTGAGAGCCTAACGGCACGTGGATCCGTGGTTCGAGCCCTGCTGTGGCCATGTCTGTGTGGACGCAGAATAAAGATCCCATGTCCTTCCTCGCAAAGAGTAGGGGGTTACGCCCGAGGATATGGCTCCACCTCCCTTCCTTCTCCCATTGACGCCATATGACCAAAGGTGATTAAAGCGCAATGGGTATAGAACCAACCGACCAAGCCAATGGTTTACGGTGACATATCGGCTATCGTGAACACAGGTGCAGACTGAGAGGTGACCGTCCATCAGTATACATCTTACGGATATGGTATTTGGATGTCTACTTTCTAAATGTGGATTATCTAATGCGGAAGCACGCGGCTTATCATAAACCTCTCAATTGCTCACGCGAAAATGTGTCACCGCCATTGTCATGTGTACAATAAAATTTGAGATAGAACCTTCACCAGTCGCATAATGGATGCCACGAGCTGCCCCTAATAATAAACCGCAAACGCGGTGTGATCCGAAATCCACTAAATCTATTCTTTATGTATTTTCGTCAAGAGCTTTATCGATTTTCGCCCTAGTTGAAACGCATAGAATGACTCCGCGGAAGGTTCCAATCTCCAGCTGGCTCCAGAGAAATCTGTATGCATGATTTCAGTTGTTTGGGTTACCGTGTGAAAACCGATGGTTACTCATGGGACCCTTAATCCTGGGCCACTCCATCTCTCTTGCCTAAATCAGTTAATGGGGCCACAAAAACCGTTGCTTCAAAGCCCAAGTCAAACGTTTTGCCGGAAAATTGGACGCGGATTATTCCCTTGTGAGAAGCGTATGTTTTACGCTCCAGTGATAGTACCAGCCGGGATATACGAGGAAGATTCTGGCGTGTGGGTGGTCTGCATTATCAGATATATAACAGGAAGCGTGATAGGAAGACAGCAAAAGGTTATGACCGACAGCGACCCGCTGTCCTTACTATATGGAATGTAGTGTTGGTGTCTGTTGGAGACACGAATGCTAACTTGAGTGGCGAGCACTAGATGGCCCTAATACCGCTACAAGGGTGCGTCCCCATGACCAGTTGATCTGCAGCTTAGCCTGTCTATCAACTGAGCTCGGAGAGAGGTCGTCATGCTGTTTGTTATATAGAAAACATACATTAATTACAAGAGACTAAAACAATGAATTTGTTCTGACCCAAAGGTCATGTTAATATCCTGTATGTGAGGTCAATAAATTCATCATGAATTCGCTGCATATTTTGTTAACGTTCTTATTTCCATGTGACGAAAGCCCTCGCTTCATACTTTAAAAGGGACTTAGACATGCCCGCCAAGATGACAGACTGCAAATATTGTTCCAGCCAGCATTTTTTTCTTTATCGCTTCTGCTGGTATTCCTGCGGTAGCTATATGTGAGTATGTATGATATATGTTAAACCAAATATTATTCATATTGGAGACAATTGAGTTGCATACATATTAAATTAATCAACAGCAACTTGGTACAGCTGTGTTCTAACGGTATTCGCATCAAAATATCAAATTAACACAATAATTACAAGACAATAAATTAGTTTTGACTTAAAGCTCATGTTATCATCCTGCATGTGATGTCAATCAATTCATCATTAATTCACTGCATATTTCGTTAAGGTTCTCATTGCCATGTGAGGAAAGCCCTCGCCTCATACTTTAAAGGGGATTTAGACATGCTCGCCAAGATGACAGACTGCGAATATTGTTCCAGCCAGCATTTAGAACTGTCCAACTGGTATTCCTGCACTAGCTATATGTGAATATGTATGATATATTTTAAACCGAATATTACTGATATAGAAGACAAAAGAGTAAATATATAATTTAATCAACACCGATTTAGTACAGCTGTGTTTCAGCCGTATTCGCATTAACTATTATCCTAAATATATCAATGTATGTGAACTATTAGTCATAATGTGTGTATATAAGAGAAAAACACAGGATCACTAATTTCAAAGTACACTCCCATGTAATGTTTACCACCTCATTTGTTGTTAACCATGCATCGTTCCCACTTGTACAGGTCAGTACGGCTAACATGGGATTGTGTAGCGTGTTTGCGATGGACACTATATATGTAAATGGTCATTAGGTGCCACCTGGTGAATGTAAAATCTGTGTGTGACGCATAGAAGCGGCAACCATGGTCATGGGACGCAAGGTGATGGGACGCATTGAACCTCCACATGGGTGGCTACAACGTCTTCAACCTTCTAATGTCCTAGTCTCTCAACCACACGTAAACAAGCGAAAAAGCCATTCCTACGCAAAAGTAGAGCCTTATTGTAGCAGACCACAGAGATATGGAATGCATCACTTACAGCAGTCACTCAGCTACTCCGGGACAAGTGCGTCCAACTTAGCATACCTATAGCCAATAATACTTGTCTTTAGCCATGATATGTAACAGATGGGGGTCAAAATAGTTGAAGTGCATGTACATCTGCTCTTTTATTCTTACTTATTCTCACATTTCTTGACTCAGTTATTCGTCAATCTAATGTGTTTATTTTTTTTAATCCTTCGTTAAAACGCAACATGTTAAAAACCGGGGTAGACGCAAGATATACAACTTTACCTAGACAAGAGAGCGTAGGATAAGGGACCGCCTCCCAAAGGCACACATTGTCGCTGAATACAGCTAGAGACCCATTTATCCATGTGTGTTACAATGCCACCCAAAAAATACTGTAATCCACAAACTGTCCGGCAGGCATTTGTCAGCATAATGGTGGGAGGTGTCGCGTTGCACTGGCCGTCTGGTTCTTGTCACAACGCAATCACGTCATTGCACGTTGAGGGTAACGGGCTTCTTCATAATCAGATTTTCCATGGGGATGCCACCGAGCCTAGCATTCTTGTGAAAAACCCTCAAGGAAAATGAGGTAATGTCCATCCCACCCTTTTCTCATAAATATAAAAATGTACCGTCCGCTGCACCGTTAAGCCGCAACTACAACGGGAAGTGTTCCTTTGACGGACGGAGATCGTTACGTTTACACCGAGTGCCCAGAACCACCCGCTTTTGGTTCAGAAAGATGATACCAGGTATATGAGCTTACCATCTCACATAGCGCGTTCCCATTGTTTGTTCTTCATTACATTCGTTCGGTATATAAGAATAAAAATTATGAATAATGTAGTGTTAGTAATAAAGTAAATGTTCTCCATGAGGAACGTTTGGTATAGGTAAGTATTGATGTGCAGTCTAACCGCATTTGTTATTGTTCAAAAAGAAATCTTGTCCTTGTATAAAAATGCGAATACGATGGTTACATGAATATTTGTTGTAACGAGGGAAACTTTTCAATTACCCTTTAGCGCGTTTTAGGGTAAGCCACCCATAATAGCAAGGTAAAAGAACTCTGTATTTGTGATTATGTTATGAAAGTATACCAAATTACGCACCTTCTGGCGAATGTTTAGGATACTTTACACCCATTTCACAAAATGGCCAAAACTTGACGCCTATCACGAATATGTAATTCTGCTACAATTCAGCTCAATATTAAGTCATTATCATCAGTAGGCTCTTTGAAAAGCTTAAACCTAGTGCAATACAGGAATGATATTCAAAAATGTAAATATTAGCCACAAAAAATAACAGAATGGCAATGATAAAGTGTAGTTATGGTCCTGTTTTTGCCAAAATTCGAAATCACCACCTTCACACAATTGACTATAATTTCATCAAAAATGAAAATCTGGACACCAAACCACGTTTAAAAACTTCTGAAAACATAGTTCTTGTAATACAAATAAAGAAAAATATAGGTAGCCGTGTAAATTTCGCTAGGAACACGTCCTGAAACTTGAACATTTTATTTCAGAAATATTTTTTGGAGCAGCTTATTTCACACAAATTATCAGTAATTTACGCCTTGTGCTCACATTTGAATAAATCTGGTTATATATAATGATCTCCAATATAATTATGATCTACACGAATGTTTTCTGAACTATTTACACGTTTTCTCCATGTTTCTTTCTTAAATATTCGGAATTTATCACCAAGAGCCATTCTCGGGGAAATGCCCTGTGAATGACGTCACGAATTGGGGATTCTCCTGTGAATGACGTAACGAGTTAGGGATGCCCCTTTCACTGACACCCGCCGATGTTTGTCGATGTTTACCGATGTCTTCTCTAAATCGCCGAAGCTTATTATACGATGTTCTATTAATTTTACCTATGTCACCACTTCATTTGCTGCGTTTTATTCGTGCTTTGTTCCATTAAGACTGCTTAAAATATCAGGGCTACAGCCCGCCGATGTTTGCCGATGTTTACCGAAGTCTGCTCAAAGTCGCCGAGGCTCATTATGGGTGGCTTACCTTAAGTCTTACTTCAACATCTCTCAAGAGTCTACCTCGCACTTAATCAAAAAACATAATTTTATAATCGTATGAACATCATAAAATAATTATATGATTTTTATAATATACCCATATGAATAGTATATTAATTATGCACGTATGGCTACTATGATACCTATAATACCTGATCTAGACAGTTGAGAATTAACTGCTGTCATTATATTCATTTTTAAATGTCATATTCGTATTAGTGTGTGATAGAAATCACGCATTCGGCATTGTTCACTTCTGGTTAGTGGAATTGTACACAGAGAAGCAATTCCCCGCCGCATATTACATCATATCGGTTCTATACTAAAAACGACGCCGCAAAAATCCATATGAACACCTACGCGAACTGGGTATAACCCTTACTGATGCACCCTCGCGTGTTGAGTTTGATTGTTGATAGGCGAAACAGACACCCATTGGCACTCATCGGCATTGGCATCTTCAGTCATTATTTCATTGTTTTACATTTCACAAACATGGATGTATTTTAACACCGTGTACACTTAATCTCAAAGTAAATAATGGACACCCAACCATCACTAGACAGTCATACAATGGGATTCAAACTACAGATACATGGGGGCCTGTTGATGCATAACAGGATTCTCTTCTCCAGGATTATGTTTCATTTGCCATCATAGAGCTCAGAACATGGATTATTGTTCTAAATGTGTAGGCGTAACTGATCGGCGAGTTATTCTGCGACATTGGTTCTCCCTGACGTGAACAAACAACCAGTTTTACTCTAAATAATATATATCAGTTGTAGAAGAAATACGTCTCTAAGACAAAGGTATAGGTCTCTATGCTGGGCTGCAACACCACCACATCGTGCAAACCTTAAGTAAGCCGGATCAGAAACCGCAGAGCTGGATTCAGAAGAGATCACCTCGTGGTCTACCCCGTAGCGTGTTCGGTTATTCTCAAATGCGTTCTGCAAGGCCAGTCAGCGTCTGGTTGGAATCCAACCGAGACAGTAATTTGTTCAGGGTAATGGTTGGTTGGTTGGTTGGTTATTCAGGGCGCTTTAACCACTTTAAAGAGCCATGTTCCTGGGGGTAACACCCTACTCCTTGCAAAGATAGACGTTCAAGGTAATGATCGCATGTCTTTCTTTACAAAGGTTAGGCGGTTACATCCAATCCTCTTATCCTCTGGCAAAACGTCGTTGTGTGGAAGCGGTGGAGGACAGACTGTATCTCAGCTGAGGCCACACTGTTTCAGCCTTCCTCTAAATGTCACCTGATACCAGTCTGTTTTGGGTGTTCCTCCTCACACGTCTAAATCATTGTGCGGTCGGTCGTAATCGAGCTGAGAAACTATTTTACTTGAATTTCATGTGACGGCACGTTTAATAACTAGGTGGACAGAGAAGGCAACGACATCAGCATTCCACTAAGTTAGAACACTATAGGATCGATCTTTGTTTCCAGAATAACTGTTGCCAAGGAAATGGATTTGCTATAGATATTTGGTACGTATAGCGATGGATGGGAATGATTGATTCAGCGTATAGGAACGTATTCAAACGAGCAATATGTGTTCAACCATGAGATCCGGGATATATCCAGGATATGGGGATATCCAGTTATTGTCATCTGGAGAGGCAGCATATCTGCACCTCTAATGGCACCACAGGAGGGAGGACGGAGGTAGAAACATGAGGTTTGTTATGTTGTGCCACAGCGTTTGTGTTATGGTTCTTCCATAACAAACATTCTTTTTTGCGAGAGGATAAGAGGTAACCCGATTTGGTGCCACTCCTTATTTCTGGCGCTTATCATACCAAGCCTACGCCCATGATTGCCACTTCTATAATTGTAGATTAATCCGCCCTGACAATACCTTCTTCTTCCCATCGGTTTTTATAATTTCGTTCTTGGCCTCTATGCCGCCGGTGTTTATATTTGTCGTATCTGCCGATCCCGGTTTTCTTTCTTCTTTTCGCTGTAATGAATTTTCTTCTTCCCTTTCTTCTTCCCTCTCTTTTCTACTGTGCCTGTTTAAGCCAAACGGCAGGCAATTTGTCTCAACTTTGCAATAGGTTGATCTATTAATTTTAGCTGGGAACATATCTATTCTAATCATGCTGTTAACTGCTCATTGCAACGAGCCATCGGCGTTTGAGTCAAGGAGTTAACGACAAAAATAGATTGATGCCCGATCGATTTACGATTGGATGATTGGACGCAATCAGATGCTCGGTAATTGTAAACATTCGTTCACATTATCCTCGTCTGCTTTCGCTTAGCAAAAGTGCAACATGGCTCATGGAGCTCAGAGCTGCTCGGCTCTTTCGACAAGCAATGACGTAAATAATTCAGAAGGATTACCTGTGGATTGACAATTGCAGAACTACCATGCCTTTCTCCACAAGGGGGGGTCTCATTTTTTTACGCAAAGGCGATATTCCATGATTCAAAGGCAGTTTGTCCGAGCTATGCAGGGCAGTCCTCTGCGTTGTAATTGGACGCATGGGGATGTTAAAAAGTTGAAATGAAATTGCTCGCACTGACTATTACGTTGGGAGTTACTTGTGCATGTCCATGACGTGCTCTCCGGGCCACTTAACCGTCTAATGTTCCCCAAGTCTCGCGGTGTAGCGTAGCATTCGGAAAGAGCGCAAGCGGGTTATGGTAGGAACCGCCATCTCAAATATCTACAATAACAACCTTAAAACTTAAAGGTCAGGACGATAGGTGGCGCTGCTCACGGATGGACGCGCCACGCAGAAGTCGGCCAGTCGAGACCTCGCATTAAATGGAATTGGTATCAGCCAAGAAGCCAAGAAAACATTTCAAATTTCCAGCCGCAGAGCCAAATCCGTCCACCCCTCTCTCTTAGCTTACTTAAATTATCGCCAGACCATAGCTGTGTAATTTTTGTGTTACATGCCGTGAGATTTGTCGTAGGGATTGGCCTCTGAGCCCCATTCAGGATTCACTGTTTGCCGGTCGCTTCAACCCAGCTGACTGCGCAGCATGACAGGAGCAGTGCTCAGAGTGGCTAGTCCATAGGAGCCAGGCGTCCGACATGAAAGGGTAAACGAATCCATGTGCCTCTCATTACCTAATTCACTCATTTTTCACGTTCTTAGCGATAACACCTATGGCCGATGTCCTTTACATTAGGAAATAACATGAAGAGTTGAGACGCTCGACTCGGCCAGCCGCCTTGTAGCGCCATCTGGCGGATTTGTTTTCAGTTGTCAGTTGGAGATAGTTGTAGTAAGAGCGATTGTTTATCTGGCATCATTGTTTTCTTTTTTGACAGTGACTGGAGAAAGTATTCGCCTACGCAACTTAGATTGTGATTTAGTTATTGCATGCCTGGGGGCACCTTTCTTGTGAAACGAAGTGCTCAGCATTAACTTTTGCAGAGCTAAAACTTACAGTGATATCTGGTGATGGATCAATGAACAGCCTTGCAAATCGTAGTTTAGATTAATGTAAGGTGTCACTGCTATGCATTCTGGGTATTATTTTGGTGTTTTTGCGTAACATGAAGATGACATCATCATACGACAACGAAATTAAGTAATGCATCTCCTTTTTGGTATCTGTATCAAAGAAGACACACACAGTTTTATGAACAGATTATGTTGATCTATTTATGTATCAGACGCTATTCAGAACATTTACGTTGGATCCACATTCGGCTAGGTGGACGACGAATCCCCGGGGCGGGGTGGATGCGGCGCTTCGTCGGGCAGATTGATTGGGTTCGCAAGAAAGCATTAATGATCCCCGCTATAAGTAGAACGCTGATAATAGACCTGGTTGGGGTATCGGTAGAGCATGACTGAGGGCAGTGGAGGAACAGTAGGTGGCTTAGCGATGGTTAAGAGGGTATGGTAGGAGATGGGGTAGGGGCTCGGACGAGGTGGAGGGTAGGTGATAGGGGCTAGATGGCGAGCCCCCCGTCATCAGACCTCCCAGGTGGCCGGGGATAATGGGTATTTGCCTTCCTCGGGATTGGGCTTTTCATTTCACAGTGAACTGGGAATGAGGAAAATAATTCTTCGTGAACTGGGAATGGGGTATTAGCCGACCGCCATGATCAAGGATTTTCATTAATCGTGAATGGCGAATTGTAATATTAAATAACTGTGAATCGGGAAATCGTCAGTTTAGTATCGCATATCAGCCCTTCCATTGCATGAGGAGATTTTAGCTTTTAATTAAAGAAATTTATTCTTCGTGATCTTGGAATCTGACCCCCCCCCCCCTCCCCATTTGCTAACCTCCCACCCCGCGCCCCATCTTGGGTGTGGCCGCTATGGGAGGCTGGAGGTGGGATGGTGCTGGGCTTGGAACATAAGCGCCTTGCACATATTACACTTATTACACATTATGCCCAGCCCTTCCGTGACGGCAATTCCCTCCCCCTGTGTATGTGGGACAAACTGGTCGGGTGTAACTACCTCCTCCAGGTACTCAAGGGCATTCTTGGGTAGCACGTTAAACAGCACCAGTGTATTCCGCCCATTCAACACACCGATGCTACTCCCATCCCAGCCTCATGCCCCCCCTGAGTGTTGAACCTTAATTCATTTTCACATTACCAAAGAATTAAAACAATGTAAACAGATACATATATATAGATGTATATATGGGGAGTTTTTATAGACTGTCAATTTTCAATGTGTGTCCGTTCCATCAAAACAAGTATACTTTAATACCCTAATCTAGTATAGCGATTAGGGGGGGTCTCCCCGATACCGATTATATAAGATATATATTATTGTCATATGTTTCAGTTCATGGAATGCGAGTCAGCTTTCTATAATGCGTCCTCCCTCAAAAAACACTTGTACATATATTACGCCAGGTTATAAAAGCATGTCTTGTTGTCTCAATTTGCTTCCGCTTGGCTATAGTCCATTGTTGTATACTGTCAGAGATAAATCCACCCCGGACCCCCGAGATTGCCTACTGCTAAGAACCGTATGTTATGTCTCGTATCATTCTTTCGATACCATATTAAACACATCATTCACGCTAGACATGGAGTGGCCATGCACTAGATTAGACCATATGTGTCACCAAAATGGAATCAAATTCCCTCGTACTCAGAAGGCAACAGCAAGACTTTTTTTTTCAATCGTGTCTGGAGATAAAAACATGATTACATAATATTGAAACACACGTCTACGTCCTCCTCAGAAAAGGTTTAGGTGAAACTGAAAGTGATGTAGCATTCCAGTTTCTTGATTCCCTTAAATATTCTTGAATTATTCCTCTGCCGTTGTTTGGCTGGCGATTTTGCCGTGCGGCAAAGACACTTCATTGCCGGACATGAAACAAAATGAAGCAATCAGTGCTGCTGTAATCTGCCATTTTCTGTCAAAAGTGCCACGTGGCTTTGATGGGGACAACAAATTGATTATTGATACCAGAATTAATCACCATAAAAACCCACATTGCCCTTAATTTGGTAAGATTTGATGCTAACACCGACCATAAATAAAAGGCATGAAATAAAATATCAAGGTTTGCTCTACGTGAAGAAAGAAGCGCGGAACATGGACTGGCACATTCACCATTAAGTCCATCCCTACTCCCTTCGATGTCATGGAAAACAGCTGAAAGGCAATAAATAAAGCTTGCAACACAACAAGGCATTTTCTACAAGAAAGGCATGCACAGAAAATGCACTGGCAGATTCACCATTAATTCTATTTGCCACTCCTTTACTTAGCGCGAAATCCAGTATTCTTTTGTCAGACGCGCGCGTAATGGTCTGATCAAGCCCAATAAAATGCAGTGTGCAGACTTGATCAACAAAAGGCATGTTCATAAAAAGCTCATACCCCCGATTATATTTGGTTATGAATTACCTAATATTTCACTCAGCGATATTATGCCACAGTTCATCAATTAAAACTGGCACGTGCCGCCCAGGTCAGGTGCCCTGTTATGCATTAGAAGGGCGCCGTGAGTGGCGCCACCGGTGGCCGTCGAGTCATCGACCTAGTTCACACGCCGTAGGATGACACCGCATGTTTTGTGTGCGTGGTTAATTCATGCAAATCAGATACTCCTGGCAGAGTACTTAAAGCTGTCATTATCGAACATATGGCTTGCATCATATTTGATTTAACAGACCAGCTGCGTCTCTAAGTTTAGGGCTTTGGGGGCAATGGGTATTCCCGTTCGTCGGAAATGGGGTTATAATTTCACCGTGAACTGGGAATACGGCAAATAATTCTTCGCTTACTGGGAATAGGATATTTGCCGACAGTCGTGGTCAAGGATTTTCATTAATCGTGAAATGGGAATTTTAATATTAAATAACCCTGGATATTAAAATTGCTAATTCATATCATGCACCTGCCCTATGTATGCTGGGAGTTATCCTTCGTAATCTGCCCCCCCCCCCTCCCCCCTGTGTAGCGTTAGTCGTCTGTCGATTTCATAATACGCCATATGCTCTTCGTCATACCGGAATGCAACTTGCGTTCGTTATCAATGCTTCCAAGTTTCTCTTTCGGGTTTGCAAATCTAGACACAGCATGTGGGTCAGCAGTGACTCTGCAAGTTTGTTTCTGTCCATTGTTACGTTTTCTGTTTTTCCCTGCTTGTTCTTTCACCTGCCTTGCTGCCAGTCTCAAGTTTTGCTGCCATTCTTTACCCGCCTCCGGTTCACTTACCCCACCAACATTCCACCACCTACGTCTCCATGGTATCGCCTTTGCCATTTACCATTATGTCTTGAAATTCGTCGCCACAGATGCACAGATGCAAAAATAATAGCATGCAAAAATGAGATTGGAGATCGAGAAAAAGAGAAATGAGACAAAAGCTCAAAACTCAAAAATATGCTCCAGCTTTACAAGCCAGAAGAA